>JAVYIG010013671.1:0-45859 GCA_035222895.1 Strongylocentrotus droebachiensis
GAAGCATTTTTTTAGTTTTTCATCACATTTGCGAATATCTTTCTTAAAAAGCATGCTATGGTCTTCTAAGTGGTTTCATTATGTTCTGCTCAAGCTCTTCTACCTGTTCGCGACATCGGTTTATCTCTTTCATCTTTATTGATTGCGCAATGTTGAAAACGATTAAATCGCGTATATACTGTCATATTTCGCAATAAGAGAGCAATTTGAAGCATGTTTTACATTTGCAAATATCTTTTGTTCGTTTTGAATGACATGTGCAAATATCTTTCTTAAAATGCATGCTATGGTATTCTAAGTGGTTTCATTATGTTCTGCTCAAGCTCTTCTACCTGTTGGCGACATCGGTTTATCTCTTTCATCTTTATTGATTGCGCAATGTTGAAAACGATTAAATCGCGTATATACTGTCATATTGCGCAATGAAAGAATCATTTGAAGCATTTTTTTAGTTTTTCATCACATTTGCGAATATCTTTCTTAAAAAGCATGCTATGGTCTTCTAAGTGGTTTCATTATGTTCTGCTCAAGCTCTTCTACCTGTTTGCGAAATCGGTTTATCTCTTTCATCTTTATTGATTGCGCAATGTTGAAAACGATTAATCGCGTATATACTGTCATATTGCGCAATGAAAGAATCATTTGAAGCATTTTTTTAGTTTTTCATCACATTTGCGAATATCTTTCTTAAAAAGCATGCTATGGTCTTCTAAGTGGTTTCATTATGTTCTGCTCAAGCTCTTCTACCTGTTCGCGACATCGGTTTATCTCTTTCATCTTTATTGATTGCGCAATGTTGAAAACGATTAAATCGCGTATATACTGTCATATTTCGCAATAAGAGAGCAATTTGAAGCATGTTTTACATTTGCAAATATCTTTTGTTCGTTTTGAATGACATGTGCAAATATCTTTCTTAAAATGCATGCTATGGTATTCTAAGTGGTTTCATTATGTTCTGCTCAAGCTCTTCTACCTGTTGGCGACATCGGTTTATCTCTTTCATCTTTATTGATTGCGCAATGTTGAAAACGATTAAATCGCGTATATACTGTCATATTGCGCAATGAAAGAATCATTTGAAGCATTTTTTTAGTTTTTCATCACATTTGCGAATATCTTTCTTAAAAAGCATGCTATGGTCTTCTAAGTGGTTTCATTATGTTCTGCTCAAGCTCTTCTACCTGTTTGCGAAATCGGTTTATCTCTTTCATCTTTATTGATTGCGCAATGTTGAAAACGATTAAATCGCGTATATACTGCCATATTGCGCAATGAAAGAGTCATTTGAAGCATTTTTTTAGTTTTTCATCACATTTGCAAATATCTTTTTTTTTAAAACATGCTATGGTCTTCTAAGTGATTTCATTATATTCTGCTCAAGCTCTTCTACCTGTTCGCGACATCGGTTTATCTCTTTCATCTTTATTGATTGCGCAATGTTGAAAACGATTAAATCGCGTATATACTGTCATATTTCGCAATAAGAAAGCCATTTGAAGCATGTATTACATTTGCAAATATCTTTTGTTCGTTTTGAATGAGATGTGCAAATATCTTTCTTGAAAAGAATGCTATGGTCTCCTAAGTGGTTTCATTATGTTCTGCTCATGCTCTTCTACCTGTTCGCGACATCTGTTTATCTCTTTCATCTTTATTGATTGCGCAATGTTGAAAACGATTAAATCGCGTATATACTGTCATATTGCGCAATGAAAGAATCATTTGAAGCATTTTTTTAGTTTTTCATCACATTTGCGAATATCTTTCTTAAAAAGCATGCTATGGTCTTCTAAGTGGTTTCATTATGTTCTGCTCAAGCTCTTCTACCTGTTTGCGAAATCGGTTTATCTCTTTCATCTTTATTGATTGCGCAATGTTGAAAACGATTAAATCGCGTATATACTGCCATATTGCGCAATGAAAGAGTCATTTGAAGCATTTTTTTAGTTTTTCATCACATTTGCAAATATCTTTTTTTTTAAAACATGCTATGGTCTTCTAAGTGATTTCATTATATTCTGCTCAAGCTCTTCTACCTGTTCGCGACATCGGTTTATCTCTTTCATCTTTATTGATTGCGCAATGTTGAAAACGATTAAATCGCGTATATACTGTCATATTTCGCAATAAGAAAGCCATTTGAAGCATGTATTACATTTGCAAATATCTTTTGTTCGTTTTGAATGAGATGTGCAAATATCTTTCTTGAAAAGAATGCTATGGTCTCCTAAGTGGTTTCATTATGTTCTGCTCATGCTCTTCTACCTGTTGGCGACATCGGTTTATCTCTTTCATCTTTATTGATTGCGCAATGTTGAAAACGATTAAATCGCGTATATTTCGCAATAAGAGAGCAATTTGAAGCATGTTTTACATTTGCAAATATCTTTTGTTCGTTTTGAAATACATGTGCAAATATCTTTCTTAAAAAGCATGCTATGGTATTCTAAGTGGTTTCATTATGTTCTGCTCAAGCTCTTCTATCTGTTGGCGACATCGGTTTATCTCTTTCATCTTTATTGATTGCGCAATGTTGAAAACGATCAAATCGCGTATATATAGTCATATTGCGCAATGAAAGAGTCATTTGAAGCATTTTTTTAGTTTTTCATCACATTTGCAAATATCTTTTTTTTTTAAACATGCTATGGTCTTCTAAGTGATTTCATTATGTCCTGCTCAAGCTCTTCTACCTGTTCGCGACATCGGTTTATCTCCTTCATCTTTATTGAATGCGCAATGTTGAAAACGATTAAATCGCGTATATACTGTCATATTGCGCAATGAAAGAATCATTTGTAGCATTTTTTTAGTTTTTCATCACATTTGCAAATATCTTCTTTTTTTAAAACATGCTATGGTCTTCTAAGTGATTTCATGATGTTCTGCTCAAGCTCTTCTACCTGTTCGCGACATCGGTTTATCTCTTTCATCTTTATTGATTGCGCAATGTTGAAAACGATTAAATCGCGTATATACTGTCATATTTCGCAATAAGAAAGCCATTTGAAGCATGTATTACATTTGCAAATATCTTTTGTTCGTTTTGAATGAGATGTGCAAATATCTTTCTTGAAAGAATGCTATGGTCTCCTAAGTGATTTCATTATGTTCTGCTCATGCTCTTCTACCTGTTCGCGACATCTGTTTATCTCTTTAATCTTTATTGATTGCGCAATGTTGAAAACGATTAAATCGCGTATATACTGTCATATTGCGCAATGAAAGAATCATTTGAAGCATTTTTTTAGTTTTTCATCACATTTGCGAATATCTTTCTTAAAAAGCATGCTATGGTCTTCTAAGTGGTTTCATTATGTTCTGCTCAAGCTCTTCTACCTGTTCGCGACATCGGTTTATCTCTTTCATCTTTATTGATTGCGCAATGTTGAAAACGATTAAATCGCGTATATACTGTCATATTGCGCGATGAAAGAATCATTTGAAGCATTTTTTTAGTTTTTCATCACATTTGCGAATATCTTTCTTAAAAAGCATGCTATGGTCTTCTAAGTGGTTTCATTATGTTCTGCTCAAGCTCTTCTACCTGTTCGCGACATCGGTTTATCTCTTTCATCTTTATTGATTGCGCAATGTTGAAAACGATTAAATCGCGTATATACTGTCATATTGCGCAATGAAAGAATCATTTGAAGCATTTTTTTAGTTTTTCATCACATTTGCGAATATCTTTCTTAAAAAGCATGCTATGGTCTTCTAAGTGGTTTCATTATGTTCTGCTCAAGCTCTTCTACCTGTTCGCGACATCGGTTTATCTCTTTCATCTTTATTGATTGCGCAATGTTGAAAACGATTAAATCGCGTATATACTGTCATATTTCGCAATAAGAGAGCAATTTGAAGCATGTTTTACATTTGCAAATATCTTTTGTTCGTTTTGAATGACATGTGCAAATATCTTTCTTAAAATGCATGCTATGGTATTCTAAGTGGTTTCATTATGTTCTGCTCAAGCTCTTCTACCTGTTGGCGACATCGGTTTATCTCTTTCATCTTTATTGATTGCGCAATGTTGAAAACGATTAAATCGCGTATATACTGTCATATTGCGCAATGAAAGAATCATTTGAAGCATTTTTTTAGTTTTTCATCACATTTGCGAATATCTTTCTTAAAAAGCATGCTATGGTCTTCTAAGTGGTTTCATTATGTTCTGCTCAAGCTCTTCTACCTGTTCAGGACATCGGTTTATCTCTTTCATCTTTATTGATTGCGCAATGTTGAAAACGATTAAATCGCGTATATACTGTCATATTTCGCAATAAGAGAGCAATTTGAAGCATGTTTTACATTTGCAAATATCTTTTGTTCGTTTTGAATGACATGTGCAAATATCTTCTTAAAAAGCATGCTATGGTATTCTAAGTGGTTTCATTATGTTCTGCTCAAGCTCTTCTACCTGTTGGCGACATCGGTTTATCTCTTTCATCTTTATTGATTGCGCAATGTTGAAAACGATTAAATCGCGTATATACTGTCATATTGCGCAATGAAAGAATCATTTGAAGCATTTTTTTAGTTTTTTATCACATTTGCGAATATCTTTCTTAAAAAGAATGCTATGGTCTTCTAAGTGGTTTCATTATGTTCTGCTCAAGCTCTTCTACCTGTTCAGGACATCGGTTTATCTCTTTCATCTTTATTGATTGCGCAATGTTGAAAACGATTAAATCGCGTATATACTGTCATATTGCGCAATGAAAGAATCATTTGTAGCATTTTTTTAGTTTTTTATCACATTTGCGAATATCTTTCTTAAAAAGAATGCTATGGTCTCCTAAGTGGTTACATTATGTTCTGCTCAAGCTCTTCTACCTGTTCGCGACATCGGTTTATCTCTTTCATCTTTATTGATTGCGCAATGTTGAAAACGATTAAATCGCGTATATTTCGCAATAAGAGAGCAATTTGAAGCATGTTTTACATTTGCAAATATCTTTTGTTCGTTTTGAAATACATGTGCAAATATCTTTCTTAAAAAGCATGCTATGGTATTCTAAGTGGTTTCATTATGTTCTGCTCAAGCTCTTCTATCTGTTGGCGACATCGGTTTATCTCTTTCATCTTTATTGATTGCGCAATGTTGAAAACGATCAAATCGCGTATATATAGTCATATTGCGCAATGAAAGAGTCATTTGAAGCATTTTTTTAGTTTTTCATCACATTTGCAAATATCTTTTTTTTTTAAACATGCTATGGTCTTCTAAGTGATTTCATTATGTCCTGCTCAAGCTCTTCTACCTGTTCGCGACATCGGTTTATCTCCTTCATCTTTATTGAATGCGCAATGTTGAAAACGATTAAATCGCGTATATACTGTCATATTGCGCAATGAAAGAATCATTTGTAGCATTTTTTTAGTTTTTCATCACATTTGCAAATATCTTCTTTTTTTAAAACATGCTATGGTCTTCTAAGTGATTTCATGATGTTCTGCTCAAGCTCTTCTACCTGTTCGCGACATCGGTTTATCTCTTTCATCTTTATTGATTGCGCAATGTTGAAAACGATTAAATCGCGTATATACTGTCATATTTCGCAATAAGAAAGCCATTTGAAGCATGTATTACATTTGCAAATATCTTTTGTTCGTTTTGAATGAGATGTGCAAATATCTTTCTTGAAAAGAATGCTATGGTCTCCTAAGTGATTTCATTATGTTCTGCTCATGCTCTTCTACCTGTTCGCGACATCTGTTTATCTCTTTAATCTTTATTGATTGCGCAATGTTGAAAACGATTAAATCGCGTATATACTGTCATATTGCGCAATGAAAGAATCATTTGAAGCATTTTTTTAGTTTTTCATCACATTTGCGAATATCTTTCTTAAAAAGCATGCTATGGTCTTCTAAGTGGTTTCATTATGTTCTGCTCAAGCTCTTCTACCTGTTCGCGACATCGGTTTATCTCTTTCATCTTTATTGATTGCGCAATGTTGAAAACGATTAAATCGCGTATATACTGTCATATTGCGCAATGAAAGAATCATTTGAAGCATTTTTTAGTTTTTCATCACATTTGCGAATATCTTTCTTAAAAAGCATGCTATGGTCTTCTAAGTGGTTTCATTATGTTCTGCTCAAGCTCTTCTACCTGTTCGCGACATCGGTTTATCTCTTTCATCTTTATTGATTGCGCAATGTTGAAAACGATTAAATCGCGTATATACTGTCATATTTCGCAATAAGAGAGCAATTTGAAGCATGTTTTACATTTGCAAATATCTTTTGTTCGTTTTGATTGACATGTGCAAATATCTTTCTTAAAAAGCATGCTATGGTATTCTAAGTGGTTTCATTATGTTCTGCTCAAGCTCTTCTACCTGTAGGCGACATCGGTTTATCTCTTTCATCTTTATTGAGTGCGCAATGTTGAAAACGATTAAATCGCGTATATACTGTCATATTGCGCAATGAAAGAATCATTTGTAGCATTTTTTTAGTTTTTTATCACATTTGCGAATATCTTTCTTAAAAAGAATGCTATGGTCTCCTAAGTGGTTTCATTATGTTCTGCTCAAGCTCTTCTACCTGTTCGCGACATCCGTTTGTCTCTTTCATCTTTATTGATTGCGCAATGTTGAAAACGATCAAATCGCGTATATACTGTCATATTTTGCAATAAGGGTCACTACGTGCAAAAAAAATCAAAAAATGATATTTGCAAATATCTTTTGTTCGTTTTGAATGACATGTGCAAATATCTTCCTTGAAAAGAATGCTATGGTTTCCTAAGTGGTTTCATTATGTTCTGCTCAAGCTCTTCTACCTGTTGGCGACATCGGTTTAATCTCTATCATCTTTATTGATTGCGCAATGTTGAAAACGATCAAATCGCGTATATATAGTCATATTGCGCAATGAAAGAGTCATTTGAAGCATTTTTTTTAGTTTTTCATCACATTTGCAAATATCTTTTTTTTTTTTACACATGCTATGGTCTTCTAAGTGATTTCATTATGTCCTGCTCAAGCTCTTCTACCTGTTGGCGACATCGGTTTTATCTCTTTCATCTTTATTGATTGCGCAATGTTGAAAACGATTAAATCGCGTATATACTGTCATATTGCGCAATGAAAGAGTCATTTGAAGCATTTTTTTAGTTTTTCATCACATTTGCAAATATCTTTCTTAAAAAGCATGCTATGGTCTTCTAAGTTGTTTTATTATGTCCTGCTCAAGCTCTTCTACCTGTTCGCGAAATCGGTTTATCTGTGTCATCTTTATTGAATGCGCAATGTTGAAAACGATTAAATCGCGTATATACTGTCATATTTCGCAATAAGAGAGCAATTTGAAGCATGTTTTACATTTGCAAATATCTTTTGTTCGTTTTGAAATACATGTGCAAATATCTTTCTTAAAAAGCATGCTATGGTATTCTAAGTGGTTTCATTATGTTCTGCTCAAGCTCTTCTATCTGTTGGCGACATCGGTTTATCTCTTTCATCTTTATTGATTGCGCAATGTTGAAAACGATCAAATCGCGTATATATAGTCATATTGCGCGATGAAAGAGTCATTTGAAGCATGTTTTACATTTGCAAATATCTTTTGTTCGTTTTGAATGACATGTGCAAATATCTTTCTTAAAAAGCATGCTATGGTATTCTAAGTGGTTTCATTATGTTCTGCTCAAGCTCTTCTACCTGTAGGCGACATCGGTTTATCTCTTTCATCTTTATTGATTGCGCAATGTTGAAAACGATTAAATCGCGTATATACTGTCATATTGCGCAATGAAAGAATCATTTGTAGCATTTTTTTAGTTTTTTATCACATTTGCGAATATCTTTCTTAAAAAGCATGCTATGGTCTTCTAAGTTGTTTTATTATGTCCTGCTCAAGCTCTTCTACCTGTTCGCGAAATCGGTTTATCTGTGTCATCTGTATTGAATGCGCAATGTTGAACACGATTAAATCGCGTATATACTGTCATATTTCGCAATAAGAGAGCAATTTGAAGCATGTTTTACATTTGCAAATATCTTTTGTTCGTTTTGAATGAAATGTGCAAATATCTTTCTTAAAAAGCATGCTATGGTATTCTAAGTGGTTTCATTATGTTCTGCTCAAGCTCTTCTACCTGTAGGCGACATCGGTTTATCTCTTTCATCTTTATTGATTCCGCAATGTTGAAAACGATTAAATCGCGTATATACTGTCATATTGCGCAATAAGGGTCACTACGTGCAAAAAAAATCAAAAAATGATATTTGCAAATATCTTTTGTTCGTTTTGAATGACATGTGCAAATATCTTCCTTGAAAAGAATGCTATGGTCTCCTAAGTGGTTTCATTATGTTCTGCTCAAGCTCTTCTACCTGTTCGCGACATCCGTTTTATCTCTTTCATCTTTATTGATTGCGCAATGTTGAAAACGATCAAATCGCGTATATACTGTCATATTTTGCAATAAGAGAGCCTTTTGAAGCATGTATTACATTTGCAAATATCTTTTGTTCGTTTTGAATGACATGTGCAAATATCTTTCTGGAAAAGAATGCTATGGTCTCCTAAGAGGTTTCATTATGTTCTGCTCAAGCTCTTCTACCTGTTCGCGAAATCGGTTTATCTGTGTCATCTTTATTGAATGCGCAATGTTGAAAACGATTAAATCGCGTATATACTGTCATATTTCGCAATAAGAGAGCAATTTGAAGCATGTTTTACATTTGCAAATATCTTTTGTTCGTTTTGAAATACATGTGCAAATATCTTTCTTAAAAAGCATGCTATGGTATTCTAAGTGGTTTCATTATGTTCTGCTCAAGCTCTTCTATCTGTTGGCGACATCGGTTTATCTCTTTCATCTTTATTGATTGCGCAATGTTGAAAACGATCAAATCGCGTATATATAGTCATATTGCGCAATGAAAGAGTCATTTGAAGCATTTTTTTAGTTTTTCATCACATTTGCAAATATCTTTTTTTTTTTTAAACATGCTATGGTCTTCTAAGTGATTTCATTATGTCCTGCTCAAGCTCTTCTACCTGTTCGCGAAATCGGTTTATCTCCTTCATCTTTATTGAATGCGCAATGTTGAAAACGATTAAATCGCGTATATATTGTTATATTGCGCAATAAAAGAGTCATTTGAAGCATTTTTTTAGTTTTTCATCACATTTGCAAATATCTTTTTTTTTTAAACATGCTATGGTCTTCTAAGTGGTTTCATTATGTTCTGCTCAAGCTCTTCTATCTGTTGGCGACATCGGTTTATCTCTTTCAACTTTATTGAATGCGCAATGTTGAAAACGATTAAATCGCGTATATATTGTTATATTGCGCAATGAAAGAGTCATTTGAAGCATTTTTTTAGTTTTTCATCACATTTGCAAATATCTTTTTTTTTTTTAAAGCATGCTATGGTATTCTAAGTGGTTTCATTATGTTCTGCTCAAGCTCTTCTATCTGTTGGCGACATCGGTTTATCTCTTTCATCTTTATTGATTGCGCAATGTTGAAAACGATCAAATCGCGTATATATAGTCATATTGCGCAATGAAAGAGTCATTTGAAGCATTTTTTTAGTTTTTCATCACATTTGCAAATATCTTTTTTTTTTTAAACATGCTATGGTCTTCTAAGTGGTTTCATTATGTTCTGCTCAAGCTCTTCTACCTGTTCGCGACATCCGTTCATCTCTTTCATCTTTATTGATTGCGCAATGTTGAAAATGATCAAATCGCGTATATATAGTCATATTGCGCAATGAAAGAGTCATTTGAAGCATTTTTTTAGTTTTTCATCACATTTGCGAATATCTTTCTTAAAAAGAATGCTATGGTCTCCTAAGTGGTTTCATTATGTTCTGCTCAAGCTCTTCTACCTGTTCGCGACATCCGTTCATCTCTTTCATCTTTATTGATTGCGCAATGTTGAAAACGATTAAATCGCGTATATACTGTCATATTTCGCAATAAGAGAGCAATTTGAAGCATGTTTTACATTTGCAAATATCTTTTGTTCGTTTTGAAATACATGTGCAAATATCTTTCTTAAAAAGCATGCTATGGTATTCTAAGTGGTTTCATTATGTTCTGCTCAAGCTCTTCTATCTGTTGGCGACATCGGTTTATCTCTTTCATCTTTATTGATTGCGCAATGTTGAAAACGATCAAATCGCGTATATATAGTCATATTGCGCAATGAAAGAGTCATTTGAAGCATTTTTTTTAGTTTTTAATCACATTTGCAAATATTTTTTTTTTTTAAACATGCTATGGTCTTCTAAGTGATTTCATTATGTCCTGCTCAAGCTCTTCTACCTGTTCGCGACATCGGTTTATCTCCTTCATCTTTATTGAATGCGCAATGTTGAAAACGATTAAATCGCGTATATATTGTTATATTGCGCAATGAAAGAGTCATTTGAAGCATTTTTTTAGTTTTTCATCACATTTGCAAATATCTTTTTTTTTTTAAAGCATGCTATGGTATTCTAAGTGGTTTCATTTTGTTCTGCTCAAGCTCTTCTATCTGTTGGCGACATCGGTTTATCTCTTTCATCTTTATTGATTGCGCAATGTTGAAAACGATCAAATCGCGTATATATAGTCATATTGCGCAATGAAAGAGTCATTTGAAGCATTTTTTTAGTTTTTCATCACATTTGCAAATATCTTTTTTTTTTTAAACATGCTATGGTCTTCTAAGTGGTTTCATTATGTTCTGCTCAAGCTCTTCTACCTGTTCGCGACATCCGTTCATCTCTTTCATCTTTATTGATTGCGCAATGTTGAAAACGATCAAATCGCGTATATACTGTCATATTTTGCAATAAGGGTCACTACGTGCAAAAAAAAATCAAAAAATGATATTTGCAAATATCTTTTGTTCGTTTTGAATGACATGTGCAAATATCTTCCTTGAAAAGAATGCTATGGTTTCCTAAGTGGTTTCATTATGTTCTGCTCAAGCTCTTCTACCTGTTGGCGACATCGGTTTATCTCTATCATCTTTATTGATTGCGCAATGTTGAAAACGATTAAATCGCGTATATACTGTCATATTTCGCAATAAGAGAGCAACTTGAAGCATGTTTTACATTTGCAAATATCTTTTGTTCGTTTTGAAATACATGTGCAAATATCTTTCTTAAAAAGCATGCTATGGTATTCTAAGTGGTTTCATTATGTTCTGCTCAAGCTCTTCTATCTGTTGGCGACATCGGTTTATCTCTTTCATCTTTATTGATTGCGCAATGTTGAAAACGATCAAATCGCGTATATATAGTCATATTGCGCAATGAAAGAGTCATTTGAAGCATTTTTTTAGTTTTTAATCACATTTGCAAATATTTTTTTTTTTTAAACATGCTATGGTCTTCTAAGTGGTTTCATTATGTTCTGCTCAAGCTCTTCTACCTGTTCGCGACATCCGTTCATCTCTTTCATCTTTATTGATTGCGCAATGTTGAAAACGATCAAATCGCGTATATATAGTCATATTGCGCAATGAAAGAGTCATTTGAAGCATTTTTTTAGTTTTTCATCACATTTGCGAATATCTTTCTTAAAAAGAATGCTATGGTCTCCTAAGTGGTTTCATTATGTTCTGCTCAAGCTCTTCTACCTGTTCGCGACATCCGTTCATCTCTTTCATCTTTATTGATTGCGCAATGTTGAAAACGATCAAATCGCGTATATACTGTCATATTTTGCAATAAGGGTCACTACGTGCAAAAAAAAATCAAAAAATGATATTTGCAAATATCTTTTGTTCGTTTTGAATGACATTTGCAAATATCTTCCTTGAAAAGAATGCTATGGTTTCCTAAGTGGTTTCATTATGTTCTGCTCAAGCTCTTCTACCTGTTCGCGACATCGGTTTATCTCTTTCATCTTTATTGATTGCGCAATGTTGAAAACGATTAAATCGCGTATATACTGTCATATTGCGCAATGAAAGAATCATTTGAAGCATTTTTTTAGTTTTTCATCACATTTGCGAATATCTTTCTTAAAAAGCATGCTATGGTCTTCTAAGTGGTTTCATTATGTTCTGCTCAAGCTCTTCTACCTGTTCGCGACATCGGTTTATCTCTTTCATCTTTATTGATTGCGCAATGTTGAAAACGATTAAATCGCGTATATACTGTCATATTTCGCAATAAGAGAGCAATTTGAAGCATGTTTTACATTTGCAAATATCTTTTGTTCGTTTTGAATGACATGTGCAAATATCTTTCTTAAAATGCATGCTATGGTATTCTAAGTGGTTTCATTATGTTCTGCTCAAGCTCTTCTACCTGTTGGCGACATCGGTTTATCTCTTTCATCTTTATTGATTGCGCAATGTTGAAAACGATTAAATCGCGTATATACTGTCATATTGCGCAATGAAAGAATCATTTGAAGCATTTTTTTAGTTTTTCATCACATTTGCGAATATCTTTCTTAAAAAGCATGCTATGGTCTTCTAAGTGGTTTCATTATGTTCTGCTCAAGCTCTTCTACCTGTTCAGGACATCGGTTTATCTCTTTCATCTTTATTGATTGCGCAATGTTGAAAACGATTAAATCGCGTATATACTGTCATATTTCGCAATAAGAGAGCAATTTGAAGCATGTTTTACATTTGCAAATATCTTTTGTTCGTTTTGAATGACATGTGCAAATATCTTTCTTAAAAAGCATGCTATGGTATTCTAAGTGGTTTCATTATGTTCTGCTCAAGCTCTTCTACCTGTTGGCGACATCGGTTTATCTCTTTCATCTTTATTGATTGCGCAATGTTGAAAACGATTAAATCGCGTATATACTGTCATATTGCGCAATGAAAGAATCATTTGAAGCATTTTTTTAGTTTTTTATCACATTTGCGAATATCTTTCTTAAAAAGAATGCTATGGTCTTCTAAGTGGTTTCATTATGTTCTGCTCAAGCTCTTCTACCTGTTCAGGACATCGGTTTATCTCTTTCATCTTTATTGATTGCGCAATGTTGAAAACGATTAAATCGCGTATATACTGTCATATTGCGCAATGAAAGAATCATTTGTAGCATTTTTTTAGTTTTTTATCACATTTGCGAATATCTTTCTTAAAAAGAATGCTATGGTCTCCTAAGTGGTTACATTATGTTCTGCTCAAGCTCTTCTACCTGTTCGCGACATCGGTTTATCTCTTTCATCTTTATTGATTGCGCAATGTTGAAAACGATTAAATCGCGTATATTTCGCAATAAGAGAGCAATTTGAAGCATGTTTTACATTTGCAAATATCTTTTGTTCGTTTTGAAATACATGTGCAAATATCTTTCTTAAAAAGCATGCTATGGTATTCTAAGTGGTTTCATTATGTTCTGCTCAAGCTCTTCTATCTGTTGGCGACATCGGTTTATCTCTTTCATCTTTATTGATTGCGCAATGTTGAAAACGATCAAATCGCGTATATATAGTCATATTGCGCAATGAAAGAGTCATTTGAAGCATTTTTTTAGTTTTTCATCACATTTGCAAATATCTTTTTTTTTTTAAACATGCTATGGTCTTCTAAGTGATTTCATTATGTCCTGCTCAAGCTCTTCTACCTGTTCGCGACATCGGTTTATCTCCTTCATCTTTATTGAATGCGCAATGTTGAAAACGATTAAATCGCGTATATACTGTCATATTGCGCAATGAAAGAATCATTTGTAGCATTTTTTTAGTTTTTCATCACATTTGCAAATATCTTCTTTTTTTAAAACATGCTATGGTCTTCTAAGTAATTTCATGATGTTCTGCTCAAGCTCTTCTACCTGTTCGCGACATCGGTTTATCTCTTTCATCTTTATTGATTGCGCAATGTTGAAAACGATTAAATCGCGTATATACTGTCATATTTCGCAATAAGAAAGCCATTTGAAGCATGTATTACATTTGCAAATATCTTTTGTTCGTTTTGAATGAGATGTGCAAATATCTTTCTTGAAAAGAATGCTATGGTCTCCTAAGTGATTTCATTATGTTCTGCTCATGCTCTTCTACCTGTTCGCGACATCTGTTTATCTCTTTAATCTTTATTGATTGCGCAATGTTGAAAACGATTAAATCGCGTATATACTGTCATATTGCGCAATGAAAGAATCATTTGAAGCATTTTTTTAGTTTTTCATCACATTTGCGAATATCTTTCTTAAAAAGCATGCTATGGTCTTCTAAGTGGTTTCATTATGTTCTGCTCAAGCTCTTCTACCTGTTCGCGACATCGGTTTATCTCTTTCATCTTTATTGATTGCGCAATGTTGAAAACGATTAAATCGCGTATATACTGTCATATTGCGCAATGAAAGAATCATTTGAAGCATTTTTTAGTTTTTCATCACATTTGCGAATATCTTTCTTAAAAAGCATGCTATGGTCTTCTAAGTGGTTTCATTATGTTCTGCTCAAGCTCTTCTACCTGTTCGCGACATCGGTTTATCTCTTTCATCTTTATTGATTGCGCAATGTTGAAAACGATTAAATCGCGTATATACTGTCATATTTCGCAATAAGAGAGCAATTTGAAGCATGTTTTACATTTGCAAATATCTTTTGTTCGTTTTGATTGACATGTGCAAATATCTTTCTTAAAAAGCATGCTATGGTATTCTAAGTGGTTTCATTATGTTCTGCTCAAGCTCTTCTACCTGTAGGCGACATCGGTTTATCTCTTTCATCTTTATTGAGTGCGCAATGTTGAAAACGATTAAATCGCGTATATACTGTCATATTGCGCAATGAAAGAATCATTTGTAGCATTTTTTTAGTTTTTTATCACATTTGCGAATATCTTTCTTAAAAAGAATGCTATGGTCTCCTAAGTGGTTTCATTATGTTCTGCTCAAGCTCTTCTACCTGTTCGCGACATCCGTTTGTCTCTTTCATCTTTATTGATTGCGCAATGTTGAAAACGATCAAATCGCGTATATACTGTCATATTTTGCAATAAGGGTCACTACGTGCAAAAAAAATCAAAAAATGATATTTGCAAATATCTTTTGTTCGTTTTGAATGACATGTGCAAATATCTTCCTTGAAAAGAATGCTATGGTTTCCTAAGTGGTTTCATTATGTTCTGCTCAAGCTCTTCTACCTGTTGGCGACATCGGTTTAATCTCTATCATCTTTATTGATTGCGCAATGTTGAAAACGATCAAATCGCGTATATATAGTCATATTGCGCAATGAAAGAGTCATTTGAAGCATTTTTTTTAGTTTTTCATCACATTTGCAAATATCTTTTTTTTTTTTACACATGCTATGGTCTTCTAAGTGATTTCATTATGTCCTGCTCAAGCTCTTCTACCTGTTGGCGACATCGGTTTTATCTCTTTCATCTTTATTGATTGCGCAATGTTGAAAACGATTAAATCGCGTATATACTGTCATATTGCGCAATGAAAGAGTCATTTGAAGCATTTTTTTAGTTTTTCATCACATTTGCAAATATCTTTCTTAAAAAGCATGCTATGGTCTTCTAAGTTGTTTTATTATGTCCTGCTCAAGCTCTTCTACCTGTTCGCGAAATCGGTTTATCTGTGTCATCTTTATTGAATGCGCAATGTTGAAAACGATTAAATCGCGTATATACTGTCATATTTCGCAATAAGAGAGCAATTTGAAGCATGTTTTACATTTGCAAATATCTTTTGTTCGTTTTGAAATACATGTGCAAATATCTTTCTTAAAAAGCATGCTATGGTATTCTAAGTGGTTTCATTATGTTCTGCTCAAGCTCTTCTACCTGTAGGCGACATCGGTTTATCTCTTTCATCTTTATTGATTGCGCAATGTTGAAAACGATTAAATCGCGTATATACTGTCATATTGCGCAATGAAAGAATCATTTGTAGCATTTTTTTAGTTTTTTATCACATTTGCGAATATCTTTCTTAAAAAGCATGCTATGGTCTTCTAAGTTGTTTTATTATGTCCTGCTCAAGCTCTTCTACCTGTTCGCGAAATCGGTTTATCTGTGTCATCTGTATTGAATGCGCAATGTTGAACACGATTAAATCGCGTATATACTGTCATATTTCGCAATAAGAGAGCAATTTGAAGCATGTTTTACATTTGCAAATATCTTTTGTTCGTTTTGAATGAAATGTGCAAATATCTTTCTTAAAAAGCATGCTATGGTATTCTAAGTGGTTTCATTATGTTCTGCTCAAGCTCTTCTACCTGTAGGCGACATCGGTTTATCTCTTTCATCTTTATTGATTCCGCAATGTTGAAAACGATTAAATCGCGTATATACTGTCATATTGCGCAATAAGGGTCACTACGTGCAAAAAAAATCAAAAAATGATATTTGCAAATATCTTTTGTTCGTTTTGAATGACATGTGCAAATATCTTCCTTGAAAAGAATGCTATGGTCTCCTAAGTGGTTTCATTATGTTCTGCTCAAGCTCTTCTACCTGTTCGCGACATCCGTTTTATCTCTTTCATCTTTATTGATTGCGCAATGTTGAAAACGATCAAATCGCGTATATACTGTCATATTTTGCAATAAGAGAGCCTTTTGAAGCATGTATTACATTTGCAAATATCTTTTGTTCGTTTTGAATGACATGTGCAAATATCTTTCTGGAAAAGAATGCTATGGTCTCCTAAGAGGTTTCATTATGTTCTGCTCAAGCTCTTCTACCTGTTCGCGAAATCGGTTTATCTGTGTCATCTTTATTGAATGCGCAATGTTGAAAACGATTAAATCGCGTATATACTGTCATATTTCGCAATAAGAGAGCAATTTGAAGCATGTTTTACATTTGCAAATATCTTTTGTTCGTTTTGAAATACATGTGCAAATATCTTTCTTAAAAAGCATGCTATGGTATTCTAAGTGGTTTCATTATGTTCTGCTCAAGCTCTTCTATCTGTTGGCGACATCGGTTTATCTCTTTCATCTTTATTGATTGCGCAATGTTGAAAACGATCAAATCGCGTATATATAGTCATATTGCGCAATGAAAGAGTCATTTGAAGCATTTTTTTAGTTTTTCATCACATTTGCAAATATCTTTTTTTTTTTTAAACATGCTATGGTCTTCTAAGTGATTTCATTATGTCCTGCTCAAGCTCTTCTACCTGTTCGCGAAATCGGTTTATCTCCTTCATCTTTATTGAATGCGCAATGTTGAAAACGATTAAATCGCGTATATATTGTTATATTGCGCAATAAAAGAGTCATTTGAAGCATTTTTTTAGTTTTTCATCACATTTGCAAATATCTTTTTTTTTTAAACATGCTATGGTCTTCTAAGTGGTTTCATTATGTTCTGCTCAAGCTCTTCTATCTGTTGGCGACATCGGTTTATCTCTTTCAACTTTATTGAATGCGCAATGTTGAAAACGATTAAATCGCGTATATATTGTTATATTGCGCAATGAAAGAGTCATTTGAAGCATTTTTTTAGTTTTTCATCACATTTGCAAATATCTTTTTTTTTTTAAAGCATGCTATGGTATTCTAAGTGGTTTCATTATGTTCTGCTCAAGCTCTTCTATCTGTTGGCGACATCGGTTTATCTCTTTCATCTTTATTGATTGCGCAATGTTGAAAACGATCAAATCGCGTATATATAGTCATATTGCGCAATGAAAGAGTCATTTGAAGCATTTTTTTAGTTTTTCATCACATTTGCAAATATCTTTTTTTTTTTAAACATGCTATGGTCTTCTAAGTGGTTTCATTATGTTCTGCTCAAGCTCTTCTACCTGTTCGCGACATCCGTTCATCTCTTTCATCTTTATTGATTGCGCAATGTTGAAAACGATCAAATCGCGTATATATAGTCATATTGCGCAATGAAAGAGTCATTTGAAGCATTTTTTTAGTTTTTCATCACATTTGCGAATATCTTTCTTAAAAAGAATGCTATGGTCTCCTAAGTGGTTTCATTATGTTCTGCTCAAGCTCTTCTACCTGTTCGCGACATCCGTTCATCTCTTTCATCTTTATTGATTGCGCAATGTTGAAAACGATTAAATCGCGTATATACTGTCATATTTCGCAATAAGAGAGCAATTTGAAGCATGTTTTACATTTGCAAATATCTTTTGTTCGTTTTGAAATACATGTGCAAATATCTTTCTTAAAAAGCATGCTATGGTATTCTAAGTGGTTTCATTATGTTCTGCTCAAGCTCTTCTATCTGTTGGCGACATCGGTTTATCTCTTTCATCTTTATTGATTGCGCAATGTTGAAAACGATCAAATCGCGTATATATAGTCATATTGCGCAATGAAAGAGTCATTTGAAGCATTTTTTTTAGTTTTTAATCACATTTGCAAATATTTTTTTTTTTTAAACATGCTATGGTCTTCTAAGTGATTTCATTATGTCCTGCTCAAGCTCTTCTACCTGTTCGCGACATCGGTTTATCTCCTTCATCTTTATTGAATGCGCAATGTTGAAAACGATTAAATCGCGTATATATTGTTATATTGCGCAATGAAAGAGTCATTTGAAGCATTTTTTTAGTTTTTCATCACATTTGCAAATATCTTTTTTTTTTTAAAGCATGCTATGGTATTCTAAGTGGTTTCATTTTGTTCTGCTCAAGCTCTTCTATCTGTTGGCGACATCGGTTTATCTCTTTCATCTTTATTGATTGCGCAATGTTGAAAACGATCAAATCGCGTATATATAGTCATAT
The DNA here is from genome assembly GCA_035222895.1 of Strongylocentrotus droebachiensis. NCBI lineage: Eukaryota > Metazoa > Echinodermata > Echinoidea > Camarodonta > Strongylocentrotidae > Strongylocentrotus > Strongylocentrotus droebachiensis. Next base: position 18,661 of record JAVYIG010013671.1, read on the forward strand.
TGCGCAATGAAAGAGTCATTTGAAGCATTTTTTTAGTTTTTCATCACATTTGCAAATATCTTTTTTTTTTTAAACATGCTATGGTCTTCTAAGTGGTTTCATTATGTTCTGCTCAAGCTCTTCTACCTGTTCGCGACATCCGTTCATCTCTTTCATCTTTATTGATTGCGCAATGTTGAAAACGATCAAATCGCGTATATACTGTCATATTTTGCAATAAGGGTCACTACGTGCAAAAAAAAATCAAAAAATGATATTTGCAAATATCTTTTGTTCGTTTTGAATGACATGTGCAAATATCTTCCTTGAAAAGAATGCTATGGTTTCCTAAGTGGTTTCATTATGTTCTGCTCAAGCTCTTCTACCTGTTGGCGACATCGGTTTATCTCTATCATCTTTATTGATTGCGCAATGTTGAAAACGATTAAATCGCGTATATACTGTCATATTTCGCAATAAGAGAGCAACTTGAAGCATGTTTTACATTTGCAAATATCTTTTGTTCGTTTTGAAATACATGTGCAAATATCTTTCTTAAAAAGCATGCTATGGTATTCTAAGTGGTTTCATTATGTTCTGCTCAAGCTCTTCTATCTGTTGGCGACATCGGTTTATCTCTTTCATCTTTATTGATTGCGCAATGTTGAAAACGATCAAATCGCGTATATATAGTCATATTGCGCAATGAAAGAGTCATTTGAAGCATTTTTTTAGTTTTTAATCACATTTGCAAATATTTTTTTTTTTTAAACATGCTATGGTCTTCTAAGTGGTTTCATTATGTTCTGCTCAAGCTCTTCTACCTGTTCGCGACATCCGTTCATCTCTTTCATCTTTATTGATTGCGCAATGTTGAAAACGATCAAATCGCGTATATATAGTCATATTGCGCAATGAAAGAGTCATTTGAAGCATTTTTTTAGTTTTTCATCACATTTGCGAATATCTTTCTTAAAAAGAATGCTATGGTCTCCTAAGTGGTTTCATTATGTTCTGCTCAAGCTCTTCTACCTGTTCGCGACATCCGTTCATCTCTTTCATCTTTATTGATTGCGCAATGTTGAAAACGATCAAATCGCGTATATACTGTCATATTTTGCAATAAGGGTCACTACGTGCAAAAAAAAATCAAAAAATGATATTTGCAAATATCTTTTGTTCGTTTTGAATGACATTTGCAAATATCTTCCTTGAAAAGAATGCTATGGTTTCCTAAGTGGTTTCATTATGTTCTGCTCAAGCTCTTCTACCTGTTGGCGAAATCGGTTTATCTCTATCATCTTTATTGATTGCGCAATGTTGAAAACGATTAAATCGCGTATATACTGTCATATTTCGCAATAAGAGAGCAACTTGAAGCATGTTTTACATTTGCAAATATCTTTTGTTCGTTTTGAAATACATGTGCAAATATCTTTCTTAAAAAGCATGCTATGGTATTCTAAGTGGTTTCATTATGTTCTGCTCAAGCTCTTCTATCTGTTGGCGACATCGGTTTATCTCTTTCATCTTTATTGATTGCGCAATGTTGAAAACGATCAAATCGCGTATATATAGTCATATTGCGCAATGAAAGAGTCATTTGAAGCATTTTTTTAGTTTTTCATCACATTTGCAAATATTTTTTTTTTTTAAACATGCTATGGTCTTCTAAGTGATTTCATTATGTCCTGCTCAAGCTCTTCTACCTGTTCGCGACATCGGTTTATCTCTTTCATCTTTATTGATTGCGCAATGTTGAAAACGATCAAATCGCGTATATATAGTCATATTGCGCAATGAAAGAGTCATTTGAAGCATTTTTTTAGTTTTTCATCACATTTGCAAATATCTTTTTTTTTTTAAACATGCTATGGTCTTCTAAGTGATTTCATTATGTCCTGCTCAAGCTCTTCTACCTGTTCGCGAAATCGGTTTATCTGTGTCATCTTTATTGAATGCGCAATGTTGAAAACGATTAAATCGCGTATATTTCGCAATAAGAGAGCAATTTGAAGCATGTTTTACATTTGCAAATATCTTTTGTTCGTTTTGAAATACATGTGCAAATATCTTTCTTAAAAAGCATGCTATGGTATTCTAAGTGGTTTCATTATGTTCTGCTCAAGCTCTTCTATCTGTTGGCGACATCGGTTTATCTCTTTCAACTTTATTGAATGCGCAATGTTGAAAACGATTAAATCGCGTATATATTGTTATATTGCGCAATGAAAGAGTCATTTGAAGCATTTTTTTAGTTTTTCATCACATTTGCAAATATCTTTTTTTTTTTAAAGCATGCTATGGTATTCTAAGTGGTTTCATTATGTTCTGCTCAAGCTCTTCTATCTGTTGGCGACATCGGTTTATCTCTTTCATCTTTATTGATTGCGCAATGTTGAAAACGATCAAATCGCGTATATATAGTCATATTGCGCAATGAAAGAGTCATTTGAAGCATTTTTTTAGTTTTTCATCACATTTGCAAATATCTTTTTTTTTTTAAACATGCTATGGTCTTCTAAGTGGTTTCATTATGTTCTGCTCAAGCTCTTCTACCTGTTCGCGACATCCGTTCATCTCTTTCATCTTTATTGATTGCGCAATGTTGAAAACGATCAAATCGCGTATATATAGTCATATTGCGCAATGAAAGAGTCATTTGAAGCATTTTTTTAGTTTTTCATCACATTTGCGAATATCTTTCTTAAAAAGAATGCTATGGTCTCCTAAGTGGTTTCATTATGTTCTGCTCAAGCTCTTCTACCTGTTCGCGACATCCGTTCATCTCTTTCATCTTTATTGATTGCGCAATGTTGAAAACGATTAAATCGCGTATATACTGTCATATTTCGCAATAAGAGAGCAATTTGAAGCATGTTTTACATTTGCAAATATCTTTTGTTCGTTTTGAAATACATGTGCAAATATCTTTCTTAAAAAGCATGCTATGGTATTCTAAGTGGTTTCATTATGTTCTGCTCAAGCTCTTCTATCTGTTGGCGACATCGGTTTATCTCTTTCATCTTTATTGATTGCGCAATGTTGAAAACGATCAAATCGCGTATATATAGTCATATTGCGCAATGAAAGAGTCATTTGAAGCATTTTTTTTAGTTTTTAATCACATTTGCAAATATTTTTTTTTTTTAAACATGCTATGGTCTTCTAAGTGATTTCATTATGTCCTGCTCAAGCTCTTCTACCTGTTCGCGACATCGGTTTATCTCCTTCATCTTTATTGAATGCGCAATGTTGAAAACGATTAAATCGCGTATATATTGTTATATTGCGCAATGAAAGAGTCATTTGAAGCATTTTTTTAGTTTTTCATCACATTTGCAAATATCTTTTTTTTTTTAAAGCATGCTATGGTATTCTAAGTGGTTTCATTTTGTTCTGCTCAAGCTCTTCTATCTGTTGGCGACATCGGTTTATCTCTTTCATCTTTATTGATTGCGCAATGTTGAAAACGATCAAATCGCGTATATATAGTCATATTGCGCAATGAAAGAGTCATTTGAAGCATTTTTTTAGTTTTTCATCACATTTGCAAATATCTTTTTTTTTTTAAACATGCTATGGTCTTCTAAGTGGTTTCATTATGTTCTGCTCAAGCTCTTCTACCTGTTCGCGACATCCGTTCATCTCTTTCATCTTTATTGATTGCGCAATGTTGAAAACGATCAAATCGCGTATATACTGTCATATTTTGCAATAAGGGTCACTACGTGCAAAAAAAAATCAAAAAATGATATTTGCAAATATCTTTTGTTCGTTTTGAATGACATGTGCAAATATCTTCCTTGAAAAGAATGCTATGGTTTCCTAAGTGGTTTCATTATGTTCTGCTCAAGCTCTTCTACCTGTTGGCGACATCGGTTTATCTCTATCATCTTTATTGATTGCGCAATGTTGAAAACGATTAAATCGCGTATATACTGTCATATTTCGCAATAAGAGAGCAACTTGAAGCATGTTTTACATTTGCAAATATCTTTTGTTCGTTTTGAAATACATGTGCAAATATCTTTCTTAAAAAGCATGCTATGGTATTCTAAGTGGTTTCATTATGTTCTGCTCAAGCTCTTCTATCTGTTGGCGACATCGGTTTATCTCTTTCATCTTTATTGATTGCGCAATGTTGAAAACGATCAAATCGCGTATATATAGTCATATTGCGCAATGAAAGAGTCATTTGAAGCATTTTTTTAGTTTTTAATCACATTTGCAAATATTTTTTTTTTTTAAACATGCTATGGTCTTCTAAGTGGTTTCATTATGTTCTGCTCAAGCTCTTCTACCTGTTCGCGACATCCGTTCATCTCTTTCATCTTTATTGATTGCGCAATGTTGAAAACGATCAAATCGCGTATATATAGTCATATTGCGCAATGAAAGAGTCATTTGAAGCATTTTTTTAGTTTTTCATCACATTTGCGAATATCTTTCTTAAAAAGAATGCTATGGTCTCCTAAGTGGTTTCATTATGTTCTGCTCAAGCTCTTCTACCTGTTCGCGACATCCGTTCATCTCTTTCATCTTTATTGATTGCGCAATGTTGAAAACGATCAAATCGCGTATATACTGTCATATTTTGCAATAAGGGTCACTACGTGCAAAAAAAAATCAAAAAATGATATTTGCAAATATCTTTTGTTCGTTTTGAATGACATTTGCAAATATCTTCCTTGAAAAGAATGCTATGGTTTCCTAAGTGGTTTCATTATGTTCTGCTCAAGCTCTTCTACCTGTTGGCGAAATCGGTTTATCTCTATCATCTTTATTGATTGCGCAATGTTGAAAACGATTAAATCGCGTATATACTGTCATATTTCGCAATAAGAGAGCAACTTGAAGCATGTTTTACATTTGCAAATATCTTTTGTTCGTTTTGAAATACATGTGCAAATATCTTTCTTAAAAAGCATGCTATGGTATTCTAAGTGGTTTCATTATGTTCTGCTCAAGCTCTTCTACCTGTTGGCGACATCGGTTTATCTCTTTCATCTTTATTGATTGCGCAATGTTGAAAACGATCAAATCGCGTATATATAGTCATATTGCGCAATGAAAGAGTCATTTGAAGCATTTTTTTAGTTTTTAATCACATTTGCAAATATTTTTTTTTTTTAAACATGCTATGGTCTTCTAAGTGATTTCATTATGTCCTGCTCAAGCTCTTCTACCTGTTCGCGACATCGGTTTATCTCCTTCATCTTTATTGAATGCGCAATGTTGAAAACGATTAAATCGCGTATATATTGTTATATTGCGCAATGAAAGAGTCATTTGAAGCATTTTTTTAGTTTTTCATCACATTTGCAAATATCTTTTTTTTTTTTAAGCATGCTATGGTATTCTAAGTGGTTTCATTATGTTCTGCTCAAGCTCTTCTATCTGTTGGCGACATCGGTTTATCTCTTTCATCTTTATTGATTGCGCAATGTTGAAAACGATCAAATCGCGTATATATAGTCATATTGTGCAATGAAAGAGTCATTTGAAGCATTTTTTTAGTTTTTCATCACATTTGCAAATATCTTTTTTTTTTTAAACATGCTATGGTCTTCTAAGTGATTTCATTATGTCCTGCTCAAGCTCTTCTACCTGTTCGCGAAATCGGTTTATCTGTGTCATCTTTATTGAATGCGCAATGTTGAAAACGATTAAATCGCGTATATTTCGCAATAAGAGAGCAATTTGAAGCATGTTTTACATTTGCAAATATCTTTTGTTCGTTTTGAAATACATGTGCAAATATCTTTCTTAAAAAGCATGCTATGGTATTCTAAGTGGTTTCATTATGTTCTGCTCAAGCTCTTCTACCTGTAGGCGACATCGGTTTATCTCTTTCATCTTTATTGATTGCGCAATGTTGAAAACGATGAAATCGCGTATATACTGTCATATTGCGCAATGAAAGAATCATTTGTAGCATTTTTTTTAGATTTTTATCACATTTGCGAATATCTTTCTTAAAAAGAATGCTATGGTCTCCTAAGTGGTTTCATTATGTTCTGCTCAAGCTCTTCTACCTGTTCGCCACATCGGTTTATCTCTTTCATCGTTATTGATTGCGCAATGTTGAAAACGATCAAATCGCAGATATACTGTCATATTTTGCAATAAGAGAGCCTTTTGAAGCATGTATTACATTTGCAAATATCTTTTGTTCGTTTTGAATGACATGTGCAAATATCTTTCTTGAAAAGAATGCTTTGGTCTCCTAAGTGGTTTCATTATGTTCTGCTCATGCTCTTCTACCTGTTCGCGACATCGGTTTATCTCTTTCATCTTTATTGATTGCGCAATGTTGAAAACGATCAAATCGCGTATATACTGTCATATTTTGCAATAAGAGAGCCTTTTGAAGCATGTATTACATTTGCAAATATCTTTTGTTCGTTTTGAATGACATGTGCAAATATCTTTCTTGAAAAGAATGCTATGGTCTCCTAAGTGGTTTCATTATGTTCTGCTCAAGCTCTTCTACCTGTTGGCGACATCGGTTTATCTCTTTCATCTTTATTGATTGCGCAATGTTGAAAACGATCAAATCGCGTATATATAGTCATATTGCGCAATGAAAGAGTCATTTGAAGCATTTTTTTAGTTTTTCATCACATTTGCAAATATCTTTCTTAAAAAGCATGCTATGGTCTTCTAAGTGGTTTCATTATGTTCTGCTCAAGCTCTTCTACCTGTTCGCGACATCGGTTTATCTCTTTCATCTTTATTGATTGCGCAATGTTGAAAACGATTAAATCGCGTATATACTGCCATATTGCGCAATGAAAGAGTCATTTGAAGCATTTTTTTAGTTTTTCATCACATTTGCAAATATCTTTTTTTTTAAAACATGCTATGGTCTTCTAAGTGATTTCATTATGTTCTGCTCAAGCTCTTCTACCTGTTCGCGACATCGGTTTATCTCTTTCATCTTTATTGATTGCGCAATGTTGAAAACGATTAAATCGCGTATATACTGTCATATTGCGCAATGAAAGAATCATTTGAAGCATTTTTTTAGTTTTTCATCACATTTGCGAATATCTTTCTTAAAAAGCATGCTATGGTCTTCTAAGTGGTTTCATTATGTTCTGCTCAAGCTCTTCTACCTGTTCGCGACATCGGTTTATCTCTTTCATCTTTATTGATTGCGCAATGTTGAAAACGATTAAATCGCGTATATACTGTCATATTGCGCAATGAAAGAATCATTTGAAGCATTTTTTTAGTTTTTCATCACATTTGCGAATATCTTTCTTAAAAAGCATGCTATGGTCTTCTAAGTGGTTTCATTATGTTCTGCTCAAGCTCTTCTACCTGTTCGCGACATCGGTTTATCTCTTTCATCTTTATTGATTGCGCAATGTTGAAAACGATTAAATCGCGTATATACTGTCATATTTCGCAATAAGAGAGCAATTTGAAGCATGTTTTACATTTGCAAATATCTTTTGTTCGTTTTGAATGACATGTGCAAATATCTTTCTTAAAAAGCATGCTATGGTATTCTAAGTGGTTTCATTATGTTCTGCTCAAGCTCTTCTACCTGTTGGCGACATCGGTTTATCTCTTTCATCTTTATTGAATGCGCAATGTTGAAAACGATTAAATCGCGTATATATTGTTATATTGCGCAATGAAAGAGTCATTTGAAGCATTTTTTTAGTTTTTCATCACATTTGCAAATATCTTTTTTTTTTTTAAGCATGCTATGGTATTCTAAGTGGTTTCATTATGTTCTGCTCAAGCTCTTCTATCTGTTGGCGACATCGGTTTATCTCTTTCATCTTTATTGATTGCGCAATGTTGAAAACGATCAAATCGCGTATATATAGTCATATTGCGCAATGAAAGAGTCATTTGAAGCATTTTTTTAGTTTTTCATCACATTTGCAAATATCTTTTTTTTTTTAAACATGCTATGGTCTTCTAAGTGATTTCATTATGTCCTGCTCAAGCTCTTCTACCTGTTCGCGAAATCGGTTTATCTGTGTCATCTTTATTGAATGCGCAATGTTGAAAACGATTAAATCGCGTATATTTCGCAATAAGAGAGCAATTTGAAGCATGTTTTACATTTGCAAATATCTTTTGTTCGTTTTGAAATACATGTGCAAATATCTTTCTTAAAAAGCATGCTATGGTATTCTAAGTGGTTTCATTATGTTCTGCTCAAGCTCTTCTACCTGTAGGCGACATCGGTTTATCTCTTTCATCTTTATTGATTGCGCAATGTTGAAAACGATGAAATCGCGTATATACTGTCATATTGCGCAATGAAAGAATCATTTGTAGCATTTTTTTTAGATTTTTATCACATTTGCGAATATCTTTCTTAAAAAGAATGCTATGGTCTCCTAAGTGGTTTCATTATGTTCTGCTCAAGCTCTTCTACCTGTTCGCCACATCGGTTTATCTCTTTCATCTTTATTGATTGCGCAATGTTGAAAACGATCAAATCGCAGATATACTGTCATATTTTGCAATAAGAGAGCCTTTTGAAGCATGTATTACATTTGCAAATATCTTTTGTTCGTTTTGAATGACATGTGCAAATATCTTTCTTGAAAAGAATGCTTTGGTCTCCTAAGTGGTTTCATTATGTTCTGCTCATGCTCTTCTACCTGTTCGCGACATCGGTTTATCTCTTTCATCTTTATTGATTGCGCAATGTTGAAAACGATCAAATCGCGTATATACTGTCATATTTTGCAATAAGAGAGCCTTTTGAAGCATGTATTACATTTGCAAATATCTTTTGTTCGTTTTGAATGACATGTGCAAATATCTTTCTTGAAAAGAATGCTATGGTCTCCTAAGTGGTTTCATTATGTTCTGCTCAAGCTCTTCTACCTGTTGGCGACATCGGTTTATCTCTTTCATCTTTATTGATTGCGCAATGTTGAAAACGATCAAATCGCGTATATATAGTCATATTGCGCAATGAAAGAGTCATTTGAAGCATTTTTTTAGTTTTTCATCACATTTGCAAATATCTTTCTTAAAAAGCATGCTATGGTCTTCTAAGTGGTTTCATTATGTTCTGCTCAAGCTCTTCTACCTGTTCGCGACATCGGTTTATCTCTTTCATCTTTATTGATTGCGCAATGTTGAAAACGATTAAATCGCGTATATACTGCCATATTGCGCAATGAAAGAGTCATTTGAAGCATTTTTTTAGTTTTTCATCACATTTGCAAATATCTTTTTTTTTAAAACATGCTATGGTCTTCTAAGTGATTTCATTATGTTCTGCTCAAGCTCTTCTACCTGTTCGCGACATCGGTTTATCTCTTTCATCTTTATTGATTGCGCAATGTTGAAAACGATTAAATCGCGTATATACTGTCATATTTCGCAATAAGAAAGCCATTTGAAGCATGTATTACATTTGCAAATATCTTTTGTTCGTTTTGAATGAGATGTGCAAATATCTTTCTTGAAAAGAATGCTATGATCTCCTAAGTGGTTTCATTATGTTCTGCTCATGCTCTTCTACCTGTTCGCGACATCTGTTTATCTCTTTCATCTTTATTGATTGCGCAATGTTGAAAACGATTAAATCGCGTATATACTGTCATATTGCGCAATGAAAGAATCATTTGAAGCATTTTTTTAGTTTTTCATCACATTTGCGAATATCTTTCTTAAAAAGCATGCTATGGTCTTCTAAGTGGTTTCATTATGTTCTGCTCAAGCTCTTCTACCTGTTCGCGACATCGGTTTATCTCTTTCATCTTTATTGATTGCGCAATGTTGAAAACGATTAAATCGCGTATATACTGTCATATTGCGCAATGAAAGAATCATTTGAAGCATTTTTTTAGTTTTTCATCACATTTGCGAATATCTTTCTTAAAAAGCATGCTATGGTCTTCTAAGTGGTTTCATTATGTTCTGCTCAAGCTCTTCTACCTGTTCGCGACATCGGTTTATCTCTTTCATCTTTATTGATTGCGCAATGTTGAAAACGATTAAATCGCGTATATACTGTCATATTTCGCAATAAGAGAGCAATTTGAAGCATGTTTTACATTTGCAAATATCTTTTGTTCGTTTTGAATGACATGTGCAAATATCTTTCTTAAAATGCATGCTATGGTATTCTAAGTGGTTTCATTATGTTCTGCTCAAGCTCTTCTACCTGTTGGCGACATCGGTTTATCTCTTTCATCTTTATTGATTGCGCAATGTTGAAAACGATTAAATCGCGTATATACTGTCATATTGCGCAATGAAAGAATCATTTGAAGCATTTTTTTAGTTTTTCATCACATTTGCGAATATCTTTCTTAAAAAGCATGCTATGGTCTTCTAAGTGGTTTCATTATGTTCTGCTCAAGCTCTTCTACCTGTTTGCGAAATCGGTTTATCTCTTTCATCTTTATTGATTGCGCAATGTTGAAAACGATTAAATCGCGTATATACTGTCATATTGCGCAATGAAAGAATCATTTGAAGCATTTTTTTAGTTTTTCATCACATTTGCGAATATCTTTCTTAAAAAGCATGCTATGGTCTTCTAAGTGGTTTCATTATGTTCTGCTCAAGCTCTTCTACCTGTTCGCGACATCGGTTTATCTCTTTCATCTTTATTGATTGCGCAATGTTGAAAACGATTAAATCGCGTATATACTGTCATATTTCGCAATAAGAGAGCAATTTGAAGCATGTTTTACATTTGCAAATATCTTTTGTTCGTTTTGAATGACATGTGCAAATATCTTTCTTAAAATGCATGCTATGGTATTCTAAGTGGTTTCATTATGTTCTGCTCAAGCTCTTCTACCTGTTGGCGACATCGGTTTATCTCTTTCATCTTTATTGATTGCGCAATGTTGAAAACGATTAAATCGCGTATATACTGTCATATTGCGCAATGAAAGAATCATTTGAAGCATTTTTTTAGTTTTTCATCACATTTGCGAATATCTTTCTTAAAAAGCATGCTATGGTCTTCTAAGTGGTTTCATTATGTTCTGCTCAAGCTCTTCTACCTGTTTGCGAAATCGGTTTATCTCTTTCATCTTTATTGATTGCGCAATGTTGAAAACGATTAAATCGCGTATATACTGCCATATTGCGCAATGAAAGAGTCATTTGAAGCATTTTTTTAGTTTTTCATCACATTTGCAAATATCTTTTTTTTTAAAACATGCTATGGTCTTCTAAGTGATTTCATTATATTCTGCTCAAGCTCTTCTACCTGTTCGCGACATCGGTTTATCTCTTTCATCTTTATTGATTGCGCAATGTTGAAAACGATTAAATCGCGTATATACTGTCATATTTCGCAATAAGAAAGCCATTTGAAGCATGTATTACATTTGCAAATATCTTTTGTTCGTTTTGAATGAGATGTGCAAATATCTTTCTTGAAAAGAATGCTATGGTCTCCTAAGTGGTTTCATTATGTTCTGCTCATGCTCTTCTACCTGTTCGCGACATCTGTTTATCTCTTTCATCTTTATTGATTGCGCAATGTTGAAAACGATTAAATCGCGTATATACTGTCATATTGCGCAATGAAAGAATCATTTGAAGCATTTTTTTAGTTTTTCATCACATTTGCGAATATCTTTCTTAAAAAGCATGCTATGGTCTTCTAAGTGGTTTCATTATGTTCTGCTCAAGCTCTTCTACCTGTTTGCGAAATCGGTTTATCTCTTTCATCTTTATTGATTGCGCAATGTTGAAAACGATTAAATCGCGTATATACTGCCATATTGCGCAATGAAAGAGTCATTTGAAGCATTTTTTTAGTTTTTCATCACATTTGCAAATATCTTTTTTTTTAAAACATGCTATGGTCTTCTAAGTGATTTCATTATATTCTGCTCAAGCTCTTCTACCTGTTCGCGACATCGGTTTATCTCTTTCATCTTTATTGATTGCGCAATGTTGAAAACGATTAAATCGCGTATATACTGTCATATTTCGCAATAAGAAAGCCATTTGAAGCATGTATTACATTTGCAAATATCTTTTGTTCGTTTTGAATGAGATGTGCAAATATCTTTCTTGAAAAGAATGCTATGGTCTCCTAAGTGGTTTCATTATGTTCTGCTCATGCTCTTCTACCTGTTGGCGACATCGGTTTATCTCTTTCATCTTTATTGATTGCGCAATGTTGAAAACGATTAAATCGCGTATATTTCGCAATAAGAGAGCAATTTGAAGCATGTTTTACATTTGCAAATATCTTTTGTTCGTTTTGAAATACATGTGCAAATATCTTTCTTAAAAAGCATGCTATGGTATTCTAAGTGGTTTCATTATGTTCTGCTCAAGCTCTTCTATCTGTTGGCGACATCGGTTTATCTCTTTCATCTTTATTGATTGCGCAATGTTGAAAACGATCAAATCGCGTATATATAGTCATATTGCGCAATGAAAGAGTCATTTGAAGCATTTTTTTAGTTTTTCATCACATTTGCAAATATCTTTTTTTTTTAAACATGCTATGGTCTTCTAAGTGATTTCATTATGTCCTGCTCAAGCTCTTCTACCTGTTCGCGACATCGGTTTATCTCCTTCATCTTTATTGAATGCGCAATGTTGAAAACGATTAAATCGCGTATATACTGTCATATTGCGCAATGAAAGAATCATTTGTAGCATTTTTTTAGTTTTTCATCACATTTGCAAATATCTTCTTTTTTTAAAACATGCTATGGTCTTCTAAGTGATTTCATGATGTTCTGCTCAAGCTCTTCTACCTGTTCGCGACATCGGTTTATCTCTTTCATCTTTATTGATTGCGCAATGTTGAAAACGATTAAATCGCGTATATACTGTCATATTTCGCAATAAGAAAGCCATTTGAAGCATGTATTACATTTGCAAATATCTTTTGTTCGTTTTGAATGAGATGTGCAAATATCTTTCTTGAAAAGAATGCTATGGTCTCCTAAGTGATTTCATTATGTTCTGCTCATGCTCTTCTACCTGTTCGCGACATCTGTTTATCTCTTTAATCTTTATTGATTGCGCAATGTTGAAAACGATTAAATCGCGTATATACTGTCATATTGCGCAATGAAAGAATCATTTGAAGCATTTTTTTAGTTTTTCATCACATTTGCGAATATCTTTCTTAAAAAGCATGCTATGGTCTTCTAAGTGGTTTCATTATGTTCTGCTCAAGCTCTTCTACCTGTTCGCGACATCGGTTTATCTCTTTCATCTTTATTGATTGCGCAATGTTGAAAACGATTAAATCGCGTATATACTGTCATATTGCGCGATGAAAGAATCATTTGAAGCATTTTTTTAGTTTTTCATCACATTTGCGAATATCTTTCTTAAAAAGCATGCTATGGTCTTCTAAGTGGTTTCATTATGTTCTGCTCAAGCTCTTCTACCTGTTCGCGACATCGGTTTATCTCTTTCATCTTTATTGATTGCGCAATGTTGAAAACGATTAAATCGCGTATATACTGTCATATTGCGCAATGAAAGAATCATTTGAAGCATTTTTTTAGTTTTTCATCACATTTGCGAATATCTTTCTTAAAAAGCATGCTATGGTCTTCTAAGTGGTTTCATTATGTTCTGCTCAAGCTCTTCTACCTGTTCGCGACATCGGTTTATCTCTTTCATCTTTATTGATTGCGCAATGTTGAAAACGATTAAATCGCGTATATACTGTCATATTTCGCAATAAGAGAGCAATTTGAAGCATGTTTTACATTTGCAAATATCTTTTGTTCGTTTTGAATGACATGTGCAAATATCTTTCTTAAAATGCATGCTATGGTATTCTAAGTGGTTTCATTATGTTCTGCTCAAGCTCTTCTACCTGTTGGCGACATCGGTTTATCTCTTTCATCTTTATTGATTGCGCAATGTTGAAAACGATTAAATCGCGTATATACTGTCATATTGCGCAATGAAAGAATCATTTGAAGCATTTTTTTAGTTTTTCATCACATTTGCGAATATCTTTCTTAAAAAGCATGCTATGGTCTTCTAAGTGGTTTCATTATGTTCTGCTCAAGCTCTTCTACCTGTTCAGGACATCGGTTTATCTCTTTCATCTTTATTGATTGCGCAATGTTGAAAACGATTAAATCGCGTATATACTGTCATATTTCGCAATAAGAGAGCAATTTGAAGCATGTTTTACATTTGCAAATATCTTTTGTTCGTTTTGAATGACATGTGCAAATATCTTTCTTAAAAAGCATGCTATGGTATTCTAAGTGGTTTCATTATGTTCTGCTCAAGCTCTTCTACCTGTTGGCGACATCGGTTTATCTCTTTCATCTTTATTGATTGCGCAATGTTGAAAACGATTAAATCGCGTATATACTGTCATATTGCGCAATGAAAGAATCATTTGAAGCATTTTTTTAGTTTTTTATCACATTTGCGAATATCTTTCTTAAAAAGAATGCTATGGTCTTCTAAGTGGTTTCATTATGTTCTGCTCAAGCTCTTCTACCTGTTCAGGACATCGGTTTATCTCTTTCATCTTTATTGATTGCGCAATGTTGAAAACGATTAAATCGCGTATATACTGTCATATTGCGCAATGAAAGAATCATTTGTAGCATTTTTTTAGTTTTTTATCACATTTGCGAATATCTTTCTTAAAAAGAATGCTATGGTCTCCTAAGTGGTTACATTATGTTCTGCTCAAGCTCTTCTACCTGTTCGCGACATCGGTTTATCTCTTTCATCTTTATTGATTGCGCAATGTTGAAAACGATTAAATCGCGTATATTTCGCAATAAGAGAGCAATTTGAAGCATGTTTTACATTTGCAAATATCTTTTGTTCGTTTTGAAATACATGTGCAAATATCTTTCTTAAAAAGCATGCTATGGTATTCTAAGTGGTTTCATTATGTTCTGCTCAAGCTCTTCTATCTGTTGGCGACATCGGTTTATCTCTTTCATCTTTATTGATTGCGCAATGTTGAAAACGATCAAATCGCGTATATATAGTCATATTGCGCAATGAAAGAGTCATTTGAAGCATTTTTTTAGTTTTTCATCACATTTGCAAATATCTTTTTTTTTTTAAACATGCTATGGTCTTCTAAGTGATTTCATTATGTCCTGCTCAAGCTCTTCTACCTGTTCGCGACATCGGTTTATCTCCTTCATCTTTATTGAATGCGCAATGTTGAAAACGATTAAATCGCGTATATACTGTCATATTGCGCAATGAAAGAATCATTTGTAGCATTTTTTTAGTTTTTCATCACATTTGCAAATATCTTCTTTTTTTAAAACATGCTATGGTCTTCTAAGTGATTTCATGATGTTCTGCTCAAGCTCTTCTACCTGTTCGCGACATCGGTTTATCTCTTTCATCTTTATTGATTGCGCAATGTTGAAAACGATTAAATCGCGTATATACTGTCATATTTCGCAATAAGAAAGCCATTTGAAGCATGTATTACATTTGCAAATATCTTTTGTTCGTTTTGAATGAGATGTGCAAATATCTTTCTTGAAAAGAATGCTATGGTCTCCTAAGTGATTTCATTATGTTCTGCTCATGCTCTTCTACCTGTTCGCGACATCTGTTTATCTCTTTAATCTTTATTGATTGCGCAATGTTGAAAACGATTAAATCGCGTATATACTGTCATATTGCGCAATGAAAGAATCATTTGAAGCATTTTTTTAGTTTTTCATCACATTTGCGAATATCTTTCTTAAAAAGCATGCTATGGTCTTCTAAGTGGTTTCATTATGTTCTGCTCAAGCTCTTCTACCTGTTCGCGACATCGGTTTATCTCTTTCATCTTTATTGATTGCGCAATGTTGAAAACGATTAAATCGCGTATATACTGTCATATTGCGCAATGAAAGAATCATTTGAAGCATTTTTTAGTTTTTCATCACATTTGCGAATATCTTTCTTAAAAAGCATGCTATGGTCTTCTAAGTGGTTTCATTATGTTCTGCTCAAGCTCTTCTACCTGTTCGCGACATCGGTTTATCTCTTTCATCTTTATTGATTGCGCAATGTTGAAAACGATTAAATCGCGTATATACTGTCATATTTCGCAATAAGAGAGCAATTTGAAGCATGTTTTACATTTGCAAATATCTTTTGTTCGTTTTGATTGACATGTGCAAATATCTTTCTTAAAAAGCATGCTATGGTATTCTAAGTGGTTTCATTATGTTCTGCTCAAGCTCTTCTACCTGTAGGCGACATCGGTTTATCTCTTTCATCTTTATTGAGTGCGCAATGTTGAAAACGATTAAATCGCGTATATACTGTCATATTGCGCAATGAAAGAATCATTTGTAGCATTTTTTTAGTTTTTTATCACATTTGCGAATATCTTTCTTAAAAAGAATGCTATGGTCTCCTAAGTGGTTTCATTATGTTCTGCTCAAGCTCTTCTACCTGTTCGCGACATCCGTTTGTCTCTTTCATCTTTATTGATTGCGCAATGTTGAAAACGATCAAATCGCGTATATACTGTCATATTTTGCAATAAGGGTCACTACGTGCAAAAAAAATCAAAAAATGATATTTGCAAATATCTTTTGTTCGTTTTGAATGACATGTGCAAATATCTTCCTTGAAAAGAATGCTATGGTTTCCTAAGTGGTTTCATTATGTTCTGCTCAAGCTCTTCTACCTGTTGGCGACATCGGTTTAATCTCTATCATCTTTATTGATTGCGCAATGTTGAAAACGATCAAATCGCGTATATATAGTCATATTGCGCAATGAAAGAGTCATTTGAAGCATTTTTTTTAGTTTTTCATCACATTTGCAAATATCTTTTTTTTTTTTACACATGCTATGGTCTTCTAAGTGATTTCATTATGTCCTGCTCAAGCTCTTCTACCTGTTGGCGACATCGGTTTTATCTCTTTCATCTTTATTGATTGCGCAATGTTGAAAACGATTAAATCGCGTATATACTGTCATATTGCGCAATGAAAGAGTCATTTGAAGCATTTTTTTAGTTTTTCATCACATTTGCAAATATCTTTCTTAAAAAGCATGCTATGGTCTTCTAAGTTGTTTTATTATGTCCTGCTCAAGCTCTTCTACCTGTTCGCGAAATCGGTTTATCTGTGTCATCTTTATTGAATGCGCAATGTTGAAAACGATTAAATCGCGTATATACTGTCATATTTCGCAATAAGAGAGCAATTTGAAGCATGTTTTACATTTGCAAATATCTTTTGTTCGTTTTGAAATACATGTGCAAATATCTTTCTTAAAAAGCATGCTATGGTATTCTAAGTGGTTTCATTATGTTCTGCTCAAGCTCTTCTATCTGTTGGCGACATCGGTTTATCTCTTTCATCTTTATTGATTGCGCAATGTTGAAAACGATCAAATCGCGTATATATAGTCATATTGCGCGATGAAAGAGTCATTTGAAGCATGTTTTACATTTGCAAATATCTTTTGTTCGTTTTGAATGACATGTGCAAATATCTTTCTTAAAAAGCATGCTATGGTATTCTAAGTGGTTTCATTATGTTCTGCTCAAGCTCTTCTACCTGTAGGCGACATCGGTTTATCTCTTTCATCTTTATTGATTGCGCAATGTTGAAAACGATTAAATCGCGTATATACTGTCATATTGCGCAATGAAAGAATCATTTGTAGCATTTTTTTAGTTTTTTATCACATTTGCGAATATCTTTCTTAAAAAGCATGCTATGGTCTTCTAAGTTGTTTTATTATGTCCTGCTCAAGCTCTTCTACCTGTTCGCGAAATCGGTTTATCTGTGTCATCTGTATTGAATGCGCAATGTTGAACACGATTAAATCGCGTATATACTGTCATATTTCGCAATAAGAGAGCAATTTGAAGCATGTTTTACATTTGCAAATATCTTTTGTTCGTTTTGAATGAAATGTGCAAATATCTTTCTTAAAAAGCATGCTATGGTATTCTAAGTGGTTTCATTATGTTCTGCTCAAGCTCTTCTACCTGTAGGCGACATCGGTTTATCTCTTTCATCTTTATTGATTCCGCAATGTTGAAAACGATTAAATCGCGTATATACTGTCATATTGCGCAATAAGGGTCACTACGTGCAAAAAAAATCAAAAAATGATATTTGCAAATATCTTTTGTTCGTTTTGAATGACATGTGCAAATATCTTCCTTGAAAAGAATGCTATGGTCTCCTAAGTGGTTTCATTATGTTCTGCTCAAGCTCTTCTACCTGTTCGCGACATCCGTTTTATCTCTTTCATCTTTATTGATTGCGCAATGTTGAAAACGATCAAATCGCGTATATACTGTCATATTTTGCAATAAGAGAGCCTTTTGAAGCATGTATTACATTTGCAAATATCTTTTGTTCGTTTTGAATGACATGTGCAAATATCTTTCTGGAAAAGAATGCTATGGTCTCCTAAGAGGTTTCATTATGTTCTGCTCAAGCTCTTCTACCTGTTCGCGAAATCGGTTTATCTGTGTCATCTTTATTGAATGCGCAATGTTGAAAACGATTAAATCGCGTATATACTGTCATATTTCGCAATAAGAGAGCAATTTGAAGCATGTTTTACATTTGCAAATATCTTTTGTTCGTTTTGAAATACATGTGCAAATATCTTTCTTAAAAAGCATGCTATGGTATTCTAAGTGGTTTCATTATGTTCTGCTCAAGCTCTTCTATCTGTTGGCGACATCGGTTTATCTCTTTCATCTTTATTGATTGCGCAATGTTGAAAACGATCAAATCGCGTATATATAGTCATATTGCGCAATGAAAGAGTCATTTGAAGCATTTTTTTAGTTTTTCATCACATTTGCAAATATCTTTTTTTTTTTTAAACATGCTATGGTCTTCTAAGTGATTTCATTATGTCCTGCTCAAGCTCTTCTACCTGTTCGCGAAATCGGTTTATCTCCTTCATCTTTATTGAATGCGCAATGTTGAAAACGATTAAATCGCGTATATATTGTTATATTGCGCAATAAAAGAGTCATTTGAAGCATTTTTTTAGTTTTTCATCACATTTGCAAATATCTTTTTTTTTTAAACATGCTATGGTCTTCTAAGTGGTTTCATTATGTTCTGCTCAAGCTCTTCTATCTGTTGGCGACATCGGTTTATCTCTTTCAACTTTATTGAATGCGCAATGTTGAAAACGATTAAATCGCGTATATATTGTTATATTGCGCAATGAAAGAGTCATTTGAAGCATTTTTTTAGTTTTTCATCACATTTGCAAATATCTTTTTTTTTTTTAAAGCATGCTATGGTATTCTAAGTGGTTTCATTATGTTCTGCTCAAGCTCTTCTATCTGTTGGCGACATCGGTTTATCTCTTTCATCTTTATTGATTGCGCAATGTTGAAAACGATCAAATCGCGTATATATAGTCATATTGCGCAATGAAAGAGTCATTTGAAGCATTTTTTTAGTTTTTCATCACATTTGCAAATATCTTTTTTTTTTTAAACATGCTATGGTCTTCTAAGTGGTTTCATTATGTTCTGCTCAAGCTCTTCTACCTGTTCGCGACATCCGTTCATCTCTTTCATCTTTATTGATTGCGCAATGTTGAAAATGATCAAATCGCGTATATATAGTCATATTGCGCAATGAAAGAGTCATTTGAAGCATTTTTTTAGTTTTTCATCACATTTGCGAATATCTTTCTTAAAAAGAATGCTATGGTCTCCTAAGTGGTTTCATTATGTTCTGCTCAAGCTCTTCTACCTGTTCGCGACATCCGTTCATCTCTTTCATCTTTATTGATTGCGCAATGTTGAAAACGATTAAATCGCGTATATACTGTCATATTTCGCAATAAGAGAGCAATTTGAAGCATGTTTTACATTTGCAAATATCTTTTGTTCGTTTTGAAATACATGTGCAAATATCTTTCTTAAAAAGCATGCTATGGTATTCTAAGTGGTTTCATTATGTTCTGCTCAAGCTCTTCTATCTGTTGGCGACATCGGTTTATCTCTTTCATCTTTATTGATTGCGCAATGTTGAAAACGATCAAATCGCGTATATATAGTCATATTGCGCAATGAAAGAGTCATTTGAAGCATTTTTTTTAGTTTTTAATCACATTTGCAAATATTTTTTTTTTTTTAAACATGCTATGGTCTTCTAAGTGATTTCATTATGTCCTGCTCAAGCTCTTCTACCTGTTCGCGACATCGGTTTATCTCCTTCATCTTTATTGAATGCGCAATGTTGAAAACGATTAAATCGCGTATATATTGTTATATTGCGCAATGAAAGAGTCATTTGAAGCATTTTTTTTAGTTTTTCATCACATTTGCAAATATCTTTTTTTTTTTAAAGCATGCTATGGTATTCTAAGTGGTTTCATTTTGTTCTGCTCAAGCTCTTCTATCTGTTGGCGACATCGGTTTATCTCTTTCATCTTTATTGATTGCGCAATGTTGAAAACGATCAAATCGCGTATATATAGTCATATTGCGCAATGAAAGAGTCATTTGAAGCATTTTTTTAGTTTTTCATCACATTTGCAAATATCTTTTTTTTTTTAAACATGCTATGGTCTTCTAAGTGGTTTCATTATGTTCTGCTCAAGCTCTTCTACCTGTTCGCGACATCCGTTCATCTCTTTCATCTTTATTGATTGCGCAATGTTGAAAACGATCAAATCGCGTATATACTGTCATATTTTGCAATAAGGGTCACTACGTGCAAAAAAAAATCAAAAAATGATATTTGCAAATATCTTTGTTCGTTTTGAATGACATGTGCAAATATCTTCCTTGAAAAGAATGCTATGGTTTCCTAAGTGGTTTCATTATGTTCTGCTCAAGCTCTTCTACCTGTTGGCGACATCGGTTTATCTCTATCATCTTTATTGATTGCGCAATGTTGAAAACGATTAAATCGCGTATATACTGTCATATTTCGCAATAAGAGAGCAACTTGAAGCATGTTTTACATTTGCAAATATCTTTTGTTCGTTTTGAAATACATGTGCAAATATCTTTCTTAAAAAGCATGCTATGGTATTCTAAGTGGTTTCATTATGTTCTGCTCAAGCTCTTCTATCTGTTGGCGACATCGGTTTATCTCTTTCATCTTTATTGATTGCGCAATGTTGAAAAACGATCAAATCGCGTATATATAGTCATATTGCGCAATGAAAGAGTCATTTGAAGCATTTTTTTAGTTTTTAATCACATTTGCAAATATTTTTTTTTTTTAAACATGCTATGGTCTTCTAAGTGGTTTCATTATGTTTCTGCTCAAGCTCTTCTACCTGTTCGCGACATCCGTTCATCTCTTTCATCTTTATTGATTGCGCAATGTTGAAAACGATCAAATCGCGTATATATAGTCATATTGCGCAATGAAAGAGTCATTTGAAGCATTTTTTTAGTTTTTCATCACATTTGCGAATATCTTTCTTAAAAAGAATGCTATGGTCTCCTAAGTGGTTTCATTATGTTCTGCTCAAGCTCTTCTACCTGTTCGCGACATCCGTTCATCTCTTTCATCTTTATTGATTGCGCAATGTTGAAAACGATCAAATCGCGTATATACTGTCATATTTTGCAATAAGGGTCACTACGTGCAAAAAAAAATCAAAAAATGATATTTGCAAATATCTTTTGTTCGTTTTGAATGACATTTTGCAAATATCTTCCTTGAAAAGAATGCTATGGTTTCCTAAGTGGTTTCATTATGTTCTGCTCAAGCTCTTCTACCTGTTCGCGACATCGGTTTATCTCTTTCATCTTTATTGATTGCGCAATGTTGAAAACGATTAAATCGCGTATATACTGTCATATTGCGCAATGAAAGAATCATTTGAAGCATTTTTTTAGTTTTTCATCACATTTGCGAATATCTTTCTTAAAAAGCATGCTATGGTCTTCTAAGTGGTTTCATTATGTTCTGCTCAAGCTCTTCTACCTGTTCGCGACATCGGTTTATCTCTTTCATCTTTATTGATTGCGCAATGTTGAAAACGATTAAATCGCGTATATACTGTCATATTTCGCAATAAGAGAGCAATTTGAAGCATGTTTTACATTTGCAAATATCTTTTGTTCGTTTTGAATGACATGTGCAAATATCTTTCTTAAAATGCATGCTATGGTATTCTAAGTGGTTTCATTATGTTCTGCTCAAGCTCTTCTACCTGTTGGCGACATCGGTTTATCTCTTTCATCTTTATTGATTGCGCAATGTTGAAAACGATTAAATCGCGTATATACTGTCATATTGCGCAATGAAAGAATCATTTGAAGCATTTTTTTAGTTTTTCATCACATTTGCGAATATCTTTCTTAAAAAGCATGCTATGGTCTTCTAAGTGGTTTCATTATGTTCTGCTCAAGCTCTTCTACCTGTTCAGGACATCGGTTTATCTCTTTCATCTTTATTGATTGCGCAATGTTGAAAACGATTAAATCGCGTATATACTGTCATATTTCCGCAATAAGAGAGCAATTTGAAGCATGTTTTACATTTGCAAATATCTTTTGTTCGTTTTGAATGACATGTGCAAATATCTTTCTTAAAAAGGCATGCTATGGTATTCTAAGTGGTTTTCATTATGTTCTGCTCAAGCTCTTCTACCTGTTGGCGACATCGGTTTATCTCTTTCATCTTTATTGATTGCGCAATGTTGAAAACGATTAAATCGCGTATATACTGTCATATTGCGCAATGAAAGAATCATTTGAAGCATTTTTTTAGTTTTTTATCACATTTGCGAATATCTTTCTTAAAAAGAATGGCTATGGTCTTCTAAGTGGTTTCATTATGTTCTGCTCAAGCTCTTCTACCTGTTCAGGACATCGGTTTATCTCTTTCATCTTTATTGATTGCGCAATGTTGAAAACGATTAAATCGCGTATATACTGTCATATTGCGCAATGAAAGAATCATTTGTAGCATTTTTTTAGTTTTTTATCACATTTGCGAATATCTTTCTTAAAAAGAATGCTATGGTCTCCTAAGTGGTTACATTATGTTCTGCTCAAGCTCTTCTACCTGTTCGCGACATCGGTTTATCTCTTTCATCTTTATTGATTGCGCAATGTTGAAAACGATTAAATCGCGTATATTTCGCAATAAGAGAGCAATTTGAAGCATGTTTTACATTTGCAAATATCCTTTTGTTCGTTTTGAAATACATGTGCAAATATCTTTCTTAAAAAGCATGCTATGGTATTCTAAGTGGTTTCATTATGTTCTGCTCAAGCTCTTCTATCTGTTGGCGACATCGGTTATCTCTTTCATCTTTATTGATTGCGCAATGTTGAAAACGATCAAATCGCGTATATATAGTCATATTGCGCAATGAAAGAGTCATTTGAAGCATTTTTTTAGTTTTTCATCACATTTGCAAATATCTTTTTTTTTTTAAACATGCTATGGTCTTCTAAGTGATTTCATTATGTCCTGCTCAAGCTCTTCTACCTGTTCGCGACATCGGTTTATCTCCTTCATCTTATTGAATGCGCAATGTTTGAAAACGATTAAATCGCGTATATACTGTCATATTGCGCAATGAAAGAATCATTTGTAGCATTTTTTTAGTTTTTCATCACATTTGCAAATATCTTCTTTTTTTAAAACATGCTATGGTCTTCTAAGTAATTTCATGATGTTCTGCTCAAGCTCTTCTACCTGTTCGCGACATCGGTTTATCTCTTTCATCTTTATTGATTGCGCAATGTTGAAAACGATTAAATCGCGTATATACTGTCATATTTCGCAATAAGAAAGCCATTTGAAGCATGTATTACATTTGCAAATATCTTTTGTTCGTTTTGAATGAGATGTGCAAATATCTTTCTTGAAAAGAATGCTATGGTCTCCTAAGTGATTTCATTATGTTCTGCTCATGCTCTTCTACCTGTTCGCGACATCTGTTTATCTCTTTAATCTTTATTGATTGCGCAATGTTGAAAACGATTAAATCGCGTATATACTGTCATATTGCGCAATGAAAGAATCATTTGAAGCATTTTTTTAGTTTTTCATCACATTTGCGAATATCTTTCTTAAAAAGCATGCTATGGTCTTCTAAGTGGTTTCATTATGTTCTGCTCAAGCTCTTCTACCTGTTCGCGACATCGGTTTATCTCTTTCATCTTTATTGATTGCGCAATGTTGAAAACGATTAAATCGCGTATATACTGTCATATTGCGCAATGAAAGAATCATTTGAAGCATTTTTTAGTTTTTCATCACATTTGCGAATATCTTTCTTAAAAAGCATGCCTATGGTCTTCTAAGTGGTTTCATTATGTTCTGCTCAAGCTCTTCTACCTGTTCGCGACATCGGTTTATCTCTTTCATCTTTATTGATTGCGCAATGTTGAAAACGATTAAATCGCGTATATACTGTCATATTTCGCAATAAGAGAGCAATTTGAAGCATGTTTTACATTTGCAAATATCTTTGTTCGTTTTGATTGACATGTGCAAATATCTTTCTTAAAAAGCATGCTATGGTATTCTAAGTGGTTTCATTATGTTCTGCTTCAAGCTCTTCTACCTGTAGGCGACATCGGTTTATCTCTTTCATCTTTATTGAGTGCGCAATGTTGAAAACGATTAAATCGCGTATATACTGTCATATTGCGCAATGAAAGAATCATTTGTAGCATTTTTTTAGTTTTTTATCACATTTGCGAATATCTTTCTTAAAAAGAATGCTATGGTCTCCTAAGTGGTTTCATTATGTTCTGCTCAAGCTCTTCTACCTGTTCGCGACATCCGTTTGTCTCTTTCATCTTTATTGATTGCGCAATGTTGAAAACGATCAAATCGCGTATATACTGTCATATTTTGCAATAAGGGTCACTACGTGCAAAAAAAATCAAAAAATGATATTTGCAAATATCTTTTGTTCGTTTTGAATGACATGTGCAAATATCTTCCTTGAAAAGAATGCTATGGTTTCCTAAGTGGTTTCATTATGTTCTGCTCAAGCTCTTCTACCTGTTGGCGACATCGGTTTAATCTCTATCATCTTTATTGATTGCGCAATGTTGAAACGATCAAATCGCGTATATATAGTCATATTGCGCAATGAAAGAGTCATTTGAAGCATTTTTTTTAGTTTTTCATCACATTTGCAAATATCTTTTTTTTTTTTACACATGCTATGGTCTTCTAAGTGATTTCATTATGTCCTGCTCAAGCTCTTCTACCTGTTGGCGACATCGGTTTTATCTCTTTCATCTTTATTGATTGCGCAATGTTGAAAACGATTAAATCGCGTATATACTGTCATATTGCGCAATGAAAGAGTCATTTGAAGCATTTTTTAGTTTTTCATCACATTTGCAAATATCTTTCTTAAAAAGCATGCTATGGTCTTCTAAGTTGTTTTTATTATGTCCTGCTCAAGCTCTTCTACCTGTTCGCGAAATCGGTTTATCTGTGTCATCTTTATTGAATGCGCAATGTTGAAAACGATTAAATCGCGTATATACTGTCATATTTCGCAATAAGAGAGCAATTTGAAGCATGTTTTACATTTGCAAATATCTTTTGTTCGTTTTGAAATACATGTGCAAATATCTTTCTTAAAAAGCATGCTATGGTATTCTAAGTGGTTTCATTATGTTCTGCTCAAGCTCTTCTACCTGTAGGCGACATCGGTTTATCTCTTTCATCTTTATTGATTGCGCAATGTTGAAAACGATTAAATCGCGTATATACTGTCATATTGCGCAATGAAAGAATCATTTGTAGCATTTTTTTAGTTTTTTATCACATTTGCGAATATCTTTCTTAAAAAGCATGCTATGGTCTTCTAAGTTGTTTTATTATGTCCTGCTCAAGCTCTTCTACCTGTTCGCGAAATCGGTTTATCTGTGTCATCTGTATTGAATGCGCAATGTTGAACACGATTAAATCGCGTATATACTGTCATATTTCGCAATAAGAGAGCAATTTGAAGCATGTTTTACATTTGCAAATATCTTTTGTTCGTTTTGAATGAAATGTGCAAATATCTTTCTTAAAAAGCATGCTATGGTATTCTAAGTGGTTTCATTATGTTCTGCTCAAGCTCTTCTACCTGTAGGCGACATCGGTTTATCTCTTTCATCTTTATTGATTCCGCAATGTTGAAAACGATTAAATCGCGTATATACTGTCATATTGCGCAATAAGGGTCACTACGTGCAAAAAAAATCAAAAAATGATATTTGCAAATATCTTTTGTTCGTTTTGAATGACATGTGCAAATATCTTCCTTGAAAAGAATGCTATGGTCTCCTAAGTGGTTTCATTATGTTCTGCTCAAGCTCTTCTACCTGTTCGCGACATCCGTTTTATCTCTTTCATCTTTATTGATTGCGCAATGTTGAAAACGATCAAATCGCGTATATACTGTCATATTTTGCAATAAGAGAGCCTTTTGAAGCATGTATTACATTTGCAAATATCTTTTGTTCGTTTTGAATGACATGTGCAAATATCTTTCTGGAAAAGAATGCTATGGTCTCCTAAGAGGTTTCATTATGTTCTGCTCAAGCTCTTCTACCTGTTCGCGAAATCGGTTTATCTGTGTCATCTTTATTGAATGCGCAATGTTGAAAACGATTAAATCGCGTATATACTGTCATATTTCGCAATAAGAGAGCAATTTGAAGCATGTTTTACATTTGCAAATATCTTTTGTTCGTTTTGAAATACATGTGCAAATATCTTTCTAAAAAGCATGCTATGGTATTCTAAGTGGTTTCATTATGTTCTGCTCAAGCTCTTCTATCTGTTGGCGACATCGGTTTATCTCTTTCATCTTTATTGATTGCGCAATGTTGAAAACGATCAAATCGCGTTTATATATAGTCATATTGCGCAATGAAAGAGTCATTTGAAGCATTTTTTTAGTTTTTCATCACATTTGCAAATATCTTTTTTTTTTTTAAACATGCTATGGTCTTCTAAGTGATTTCATTATGTCCTGCTCAAGCTCTTCTACCTGTTCGCGAAATCGGTTTATCTCCTTCATCTTTATTGAATGCGCAATGTTGAAAACGATTAAATCGCGTATATATTGTTATATTGCGCAATAAAAGAGTCATTTGAAGCATTTTTTTAGTTTTTCATCACATTTGCAAATATCTTTTTTTTTAAACATGCTATGGTCTTCTAAGTGGTTTCATTATGTTCTGCTCAAGCTCTTCTATCTGTTGGCGACATCGGTTTATCTCTTTCAACTTTATTGAATGCGCAATGTTGAAAACGATTAAATCGCGTATATATTGTTATATTGC
>JAVYIG010013672.1:0-45858 GCA_035222895.1 Strongylocentrotus droebachiensis
ATTTCCTGGCATATATTAACACAATGGAGACCATAAAAAGCAGTGCATGATAACGTCTTTTTAAATCAAGTAACAGTTTAATACACAGTTATATCCAGAGTTATCATGTGTTTGGTTAAGTTACCAGATGAGTTGAATATCTTCTCACAATATTTGCACTTGAAAGGGTTTCTCTCTACAGCGTGCGTTCTTTTTTCTTTCTTTTTTTCTTTTTTTTTTCCTTTTTTTTTTTTTTTTTTTTTTTGGGCCGCCCAAGGGGGGGGTTTAAACCCCCTAAACCCCCCCCCGTAGATCCGCGCCTGCTTTCCTTTTTTAAATTGGCACTACTAACATATTTATTAAACTATTCCTGAATGAGGTCTGAAAAGCCCAAAGTATCATCAAAGCCTAAAAGAACAATTTCCTTATAACATGACATGGGCTGGTTTTGAGCCCTATGGCGCTCTGGTCTCTGCATGAAAAAAGTGTGGATCCTCGATTCCTCATAAATAATACACTCTTTGGGTTCTAGGAAATTACCTTGTACCAGGCGCGTACGCCCCCCCCCCCCCCCCAAAAAAAGTGTACGCTTACCCCCCGCTTATTCAGCGGCTGGCTGAGTCGTTGCGAAATTTTGGGCGCGATTTTAACCCCCCCCCCCCCCTTGAAAAAATCCTGCGTACGCCACTGCCTTGTACGATGCAAAACCAGAAAACCTTGTTACACTGTCGCTCATAAAGGTGGAATATTTTAGTTTTACCCCAATTTATGGAATTATTTTAAAAATTATTAAAAAATAATAGATCTAGATATTAGTATACATTCTCAGATTTTATTGAATAATAGTTTGCTAATGTGTGTTTTGCGGGACTGCTAAAGCATGTGCATGCTACTATGCTTATTAACTAGGGGACTTACGCCATCAAGTCATAAATGACAGTAATGAGGATTAATGCCCCACAAAAGGGCACTAATATAGCACATCGACACGGTTTTGATCCTGGGGCCTCACAGTGACGAGGCCATTGTTTTGTCACTGAACCATGACTGCACGCAGCGGGGGCTAGGGTAGGGGGCAGTTTCCATAAATAAAAAAAACACACAGAAAATGCAATAAATTTTCAATAATTTATTGCATTTTACCCCGGTCCCCAACATAAAAAAATCCTCTGGACGGCCATGCATTATGGCTTTAGGCATGGGCACACAGAAGATTTTTTTCGTACGTTGCGCACGTGGCCCGGACCCCCCCCCCCCCCCACCACTCAGGGGTCGGAATGACCGCATGCGTGTTACCAAAATGTCCGGTAAAGGGGTACTTTTCGTGCGACAAAGTCCGGCCCGAGAATAATGTAAGAAAAGGGGGTGTATTTGACTTTCACCCGGAGATTTCTTTAAAAAGGGGGTGTTTTTTCTTCTTTTTCTCATCTCTTTGGACTCCTGAGAAAGTATTCCGAATTTAGGGGGGTAAATTGAGCATTTTTCCGAATTTAGGGGGGTACATATTGAGCATTTTTCCGAATTTAGGGGGGTCTCCAAGGCAGGAAAAGCCCGCGAAAAGCCCGCGAAAAGCCCGCGAAAGGGGCGTTCGGAAATGTTGGCAGTACTCAGATAGGGGGTGCTTTCAAAAAGAGGGAACAAGCATATGCGTACCCAAAATATCACTGAGTGGGGGGGGGGGCACGTGGTAAGTGCGTTGTACGTGCTTACTAGAGGATTATGTTATAGTTTGATCTTAATTAAGGATATTTTCTTTTATCTTATTTGTTTACAGACCGTGATCATTGTTGAAGTCTACTGATCGACTGACACAAATAGCCAGATCTTATTTATGATCACGGTGACTACCAACCATGCCCGTCGTCGCTTGCCCCATCCCTGGGTGTGACTACACTACCCCGGACCTTGAGGCTGCCATCGTAGCTGCCTTAATCACTGCCCACAGCGCTTTCCACACCGCTGGACCTGCCGCCAAGGTGGAGAAGGTTAGACGTCCTACAGTTGCTGCGGCTGGCTCAAGTGAAGAATGGGCGTACTTCTTGTCTCGATGGACTGATTATGTCGCGGCCACAAAGGTCACCGGCAGGGACAAGGTTATCCAGCTGCTCGAATGCTGCGACGAACCCCTACGTAGAGACCTCACAAGGTCAGCTGGTGGGAGTCTGACTGGCAAACCCGTGGACGATGTACTGGCAGCCATCAAAAAGCTGGCAGTCCGTGAAGAGAACTCTATGGTGGCCCGTGTAGCGCTTCATAACATGCGCCAGGACCGAGATGAAACAGTACGCAGTTACGGGGCCCGCCTACGTGGCCAGGCAGACATTTGCAAGTTTCTCATCAAGTGCCCCGGCTGTGACATCAACGTCAACTATACACTGACGCCATCATGCGGGACGTCCTCACTCGGGGCATCAGCGACCCCGAAATCCAGCTTGACCTCCTTGGCAACAAGAATCAAGACATGATGCTGGAAGAGGTCTTTCAGTTCGTCGAAGCGAAAGAAGCCGGCAAACGATCCGCCTCCTCGCTACTGGACTCCCACTCCTCAGTGGACGCTGCTAGCAGCACCTACAGGAAAGCCAAGGTGACAACCATTAAGGAGAAACAGGACCTTTGTGGTTACTGCGGCAGGAGAGGGCACGGGAAGAGTGCCCCGGCCAGCTTCCGACAAACTCGGTGCCCAGCCTATGGCCACACATGCACACACTGTGACAGGCCGCATCACATTGAAAGCGTATGCCGCAGCAAGGAAAAAAACTAAACGTTCGTCACCCGGTGCCCCACATGATAACGAAGGAGCCATTTTTGATGCCCTTTGTTCTTGCCACACTACAGAAACGCCTCATCGTGGATCAACCGTTCCCCTGGACCACCACGTCTATGACAACCTCACCAATACGTGGCTTAAGAAACGGTCATCGCCTCAGCCATTCATTGACGTGACCATCAGGATCGTGCCTGATGACTGCAGTGCCTTTGGTTTAAGCTTATCTACCCCTACAGTGTCTTGCTCGGTTCCTGCTATGGCCGACACAGGGTGCCAGAGTTGCCTTGCCGGAATCAAAGTCATCCGCCGCCTTGGGTTGCGTCAATTGGATCTCCTACCGGTCGACATGAAGATGCGGACCGCAACTAAAGGTGGCATCCGGATCCTTGGGGCCGCCATCATCCGTTTCTCTGGTAGAGGCGAACGAGGACAGGTTATTGAAACTCGGCAGATGACGTACGTCACTGACAGCTCTGACAAACTCTTTCTTAGCAAAGACCTAGCATGCATCGCCCTCGGGATCATCCCTGATACCTTCCCTACGTTGGGTACGACTCAACCGGCACACCAGGTAGAAACACAAGCAGCACTCCAAGATGGCTCTGGAGGAACTTGTGACTGCCCCAGGCGTCAACAGCCTCCCCCACATCCGACGAAGCTGCAATTTCCTGCCACTGATGACAATCGTATGAAGCTACAACAGCACCTTCACAAGTACTACCAATCGAGCACATTCAACACTTATGAACATCAAGTCTTGACCCTCATGGCCAGCCCTCCCTTGAAACTGATGGTCGACCCTGATGCTGTGCCAGTTGCGCATCACACACCAATACCTGTTCCACTCCACTGGCGGGATGCTGTAAAAGCAGGATTGGATCATGACGTGCAGTTGGGTGTGCTGGAACCAGTCCCCATTGGCGAGCCTGTTACCTGGTGTCATCGGATGGTAATCTGTGCAAAGAAAAATGGCACACCAAGACGAACTGTCAATTTCCAGGCGCTCAACGCCCACGCTACACGCGAGACACACCACACACCATCACCATTCCACCAAGCTCGTTCGGTCCCACACAAGAAGAAGAAAACTGTCTTTGATGCATGGAATGGTTACCATAGCGTGCCACTCTGCAGAGAGGACCGTCACCTGACCACCTTCATTACCCCCTGGGGCAGATACCGCTACAAGACGGCCCCGCAAGGATACATTGCTTCCGGTGATGGGTACACCAGACGTTATGATGAGATCGTGTCGGACATCCACAACAAAACCAAATGTGTGGATGACGCTCTACTGTGGGCGGACACATTGGCGGATAGCTATACTTCCAAGCTGTCGAGTGGCTGGATGTCTGTGGTCGGAATGGCGTTACCCTCAACCCTGACAAGTTCGTGCTGGCGCAGATGTTGTTGAGTTTGCTGGATTTGAGATCACCCCCGACAGTGTCCGTCCATGCAAGAAATACTTACAGGCCGTCCTGGACTTCCCTACACCGAAGAACATCACCGACGTGCGCTCTTGGTTTGGGCTTGTCAATCAAGTGTCATATGCCTTCAGCATGACTGCAAAGATGCTGCCGTTCCGCCAGCTCCTGAAGCCTACCACAGCCTTCACGTGGGACGATGCCCTCCAGAGTGCCTTTGATGAATCCAAAGCGATTATCGCCAATGAAATCGAGGAAGGTGTGAGGATCTTTGACCCGAGCAAGCCCACCTGCCTAGCTACAGATTGGTCAAAGCAGGGCATTGGCTTCTGGCTTCTCCAGAAACACTGCACCTGCAATTCCTCGGAACCATTTTGTTGTCCCACTGGATGGCAAATAACGCTTGTAGGCAGCAGGTTCACGCACGCCGCTGAATCTCGCTATGCTCCGATCGAAGGTGAAGCTCTCGCCGTGGCTGATGCCCTAGACAAGGCCAGATACTTCGTACTTGGATGTGAGGACCTCATCCTTGCTGTCGACCACAAGCCCCTTCTGAAGATCCTCACTGACCGCTCCCTAGCAGACATCCCCAACCCTCGTCTGAGGAACTTGAAAGAGAAAACCCTGCGATACAGGTTCCGGATCGTCCATGTTCCAGGTGTCCGACACCGTGCAACAGACTGCCTCTCACGTCACCCGACTGGTGCACCCCTGAAGTTACACCTGCCTGACGATATCGCAACCATTGCTCCTCCCCCCATCAACTTGACAGAACCCTTGACACTCATGGCTGGCTTTCGCGCTGACACGGATGCTGACGCCATCGAAGCAGGAATTCTCCCGTCTTCTGTGTCCTCCCTGGACTCCCTCCACCTCAAATCTGTCACGTGGGACAGGGTGCGTACTGCCACAGCCAGCGACGAGGACATGCATTGCCTCGTTGGCTTAGTTGAGTCTGGCCTACCAGCCTTCCGCCATGAACTCCCGGGTCCCCTCCGTGACTACTTCCAGTTTCGGGATGATCTTTATACGGTTGATGGAGTTGTGCTTTACAAGGACCGCATCGTTATCCCCCCTTCTCTCAGGGAAGAAGTGCTGACCCACCTCCATGCTGCCCACCAAGGGGTCACCTCCATGACCGCCAGGGCAGAGGCGTCTGTCTTCTGGCCCGGCATCACCCCTGCCATCTCCACCCTCCGTGCTAGATGCGGCCATTGCAATCGGATTGCGCCGTCTAACCCTAGTTCGCCGCCAACTCCGATGACTCCCCCGGTCTACCCATTCCAATGTATTTGTGCTGACTTCTTCCATTATAAAGGCTGCAATTACTTGGTTGTCGTCGACCGATACTCCAACTGGCCAATAGTTGAGAGATCTACCCACGGCGCAGATGGCCTCACCACTTGCCTGCGACGCATCTTTGTCACGTTCGGCATACCTGATGACCTGGCCTCGGATGGTGGCCCCGAATTTACAGCAGCAGCCACACGTCGATTCCTCCAGGACTGGGGTATCCATCATCGCCTTTCCTCCGTGGCATTCCCCCATAGCAACTGTCGCGCCGAAGTGGGTGTAAAGACCATCAAGCGCCTTCTCCTGGACAACACCAGCTCTACCGGTGCTCTTGACACTGACGCGTTCCAACGTGCGATGCTTAAAGTTGATACTCTAAGACAATCCCAAATACTGAGATAATTACATAAATAGAAAGCTTTTAACCCCCATAATAACACCAAATGGTGTTCACCCGACAAAACAAGTTTAGAATAATTAATTTATTCGAGTAAACTCTACCAAAATATCTAAGTCTGAAACCCGGAAGTGCACGTAGAGTCGGGCCTCTATCCGTGACGTCACGAACGGGAGTCATGGGCTCAGTGAGAGTGAATGGCAGTGATATCCCTACGTAAATGCTATCCTGTCATAGCTTAGATTTGTTGTTGTTAAGGAGTATATTTGATGGAGTTTCTGTTTTCATTTGAATAAAGAATAACGAAGCAACATTTTCCAGTCGCTGATTTCTTTTTATATCCTCATATTCACCTATTTGGTAGAGATTTAAGACGAGTTTACTGCTTAGGAATTAAAGTTAAATCGTGCACTTATGAATAGGCGGATGCATTATTGTCATCAGATGTACATGAGCAGTTTTGTAAAACGAATAGGTCTAGAACTATGATAGTACTTATCATAGATGTGCGTGACTGCCTCAAAAAAGGATACAGTACCAGTTAAACATTTTATGTTGTAAAATATCAAACTTGAACGAGATCATGCAAGCGCGCTTCCTCTATAATATTTTGGCGAGTGATGCGGCTCTTGCATGAACGTTCGTGAAGCGAGCAGAATCGGGAGGTAAGACCAAGCCGCTGCTCTAGGCGCTGCTTGCTTGTGATGGAACGTACGTGCGCTAGTTATATGTTTATCGGCAATTGCAAGAGAATGAAAGCGACGTTGCCAGCTAAGAAAAACAACTAACAAAGACTTGCTCCTGTCTACCGGTGTCAGAATTGGTAGATGAAGGATGTTCAGGGCCAAGGAAGGCGAAAGACATGGGAAAAAGGAAGAAGAAACCATCGGGAGATCGCTGTAGTGTATGGTAATGAACTGTGCATGGGTAGACAGCTACTGTTCACTCCGTGCCTGGGCCGATTTCAACACCAAAACAAAAATTACATGGTGAAAATATCGACTAATAGCACATCGTTGGCATGTATATGTCATAATTTTTAAAAGGGGAATTGATATTAATACTATGAAGTACTAGGGGAAGGTAAAGAATTGTACATAGAATTATGATTTATTAGACTTTTCAGCCTTTGAAACAAAAATAGGCAGAAAATCGTATCACTCTGCACATGTTTGCTATGGAACATCCGGGTACGTGAATATACTGTATCCCGGACGTGAGGTCATAAAATAGACCAGCGCCGTGACTGATTTTCTATGCAAAGAGAGGCGGATATTTTAGACATTTCAATTGAGGATTTCGAGTAGACAGAATTTTTTTGTGATATACTAAGTAATTGAAAAACTTAAAAATAACATATACTTGCCGTAGGTAACAAATTAAGGGACATTTATTTGCTTAGAGTATCAACTTTCAGTACAGGAACACGCCTGACAGGGACACCAAGCTCTCGCCCGCCATGTGCGTGTTCGGCCATCCTATTCGGGACTTCATTCCGGTGGCACCCGGCAGATACGAGCCTCACCGCACTTGGCGTGAGACTTTTGCGGCTCGGGAAGATGCACTGCACAATCGCCACATGAGAAGTGCTGAATGCTGGTCAGAGCACACCAAGCGGCTTCCGCCCCTTACAGTTGGTGACCATGTTCGCGTACAGAACCAGATGGGACCCCACCCCCTTAAATGGGACAAGACTGGGGTCGTGGTCGAGGTTCGCCAGTTCGACCAATACGTGATCCGCGTCGACGGCTCCGGGAGAGTTACACTACGGAACAGGAAGTTCCTGAAACAGTATGTTCCAGTGTACCCGCGCCCCCCTCTTTTGGTGATGGACGGTGACTTTGGCACAACTCGTCCGAGTACTCGACAGCCCGTCCTGCGGCCAGCCGTGGGGGCCCTGCATCGTCCTACTGAACAGCCTGGGGATCCCGCTTCAGACCCTGAAACAGCCCTACCCCTGGTGCCACCATTGGCATGCCCTGACACCCCTGCCGCCAGCCAGCCGGGACCTGTCATGCCCCCTGCCCAAGCAGCTCCAACGACCCCTGTCGCTTCTTCTGGAACGTCACATGGCTCGCCGCGTCGTCCTCTTCGCCCATCTGTGGTTGTTCCTGTCCCTTTGTCGGTCGACACGCAGATGCCGTCGCCCACACCCGTCAGACGGGCCAGTGCTCCTCCTAGGCGATCTACCCGTTGCCCAGCCAAACCTGTCTGGCACTCAGACTATGACATGTGACATTGACACTCGAACAGTTTGCCTTATGTCTTTAATTCTTTAACTGATATTTGGCTATTGCATTACATTGTTTTGCTAGTTTTTGATGACATTCCGTCATGTGTTAGGTTTCGTTTTAGCCTGGTCCGCGTTCACGTTTATTGTTCTTACTTTTACTTGTCCTTGATCATTGGGTCGTATTTTAAGTCTTTGTCGCACTATATATTAGCCTTTCGTTTCTTTTTGCACCAAAGACTTGGGGGGAGATAGAGGATTATGTTATAGTTTGATCTTAATTAAGGATATTTTCTTTTATCTTATTTGTTTACAGACCGTGATCATTGTTGAAGTCTACTGATCGACTGACACAAATAGCCAGATCTTATTTACTTACAACGTGCTTACAACGTACGGTCTCCGTGCGGTTGCCACGTTATCGTACTCTCTAAAAAAATCGAGTGATCACGGACGTCACTCCTCTGGAGAGTGAAAATGTAGTGAAAATAGAGTGAACATTCACTCTTTTCTTCTTAGAGAGCACTCTCAACAAGTGATCACGGACGTCACTCCCAAGAAAGTGAAAATAGAGTGAAAATTCACTCTTTTTTTTAAAGAGAGTACGGAGGCCGTACTTACACGTGCTGTTCACGTACGGTGTCCTTATACTCACTCGCACGTTGTAAGTGCGTGCACGTGTGATGAACTCTGTGAGTTTTTCCGCCCTATATGTCGGGGTATATATAGGACGACATTCCGATGTTCTCCAGAAGTCCCAGCTGCTGCTGCCTCAAGCTTCCACCGCGTAGACTACTGCATAAATCAATGCGCACAACGTGCGTTGTAAGTGCGGAGCACGTGCTTACTCGGTACGGTTCACGTGAGTTCTGCGTGCCTCATTGGACAGTTGAACTGGGGAAGTGGCGAGTAAGCACGGACCTACTAAGTGCGCGCCTTCCGTAGAGCAATTAAGTGACCGTGGGAAACAAATTTAAAAGACGCACGGAGTCAGTGCGTTGTGCGCTCGTTGGCAGTACCGGGCACGCACGTCACACGCACTGGGGGTGAATCGGTAGCCCGACCGCAGCCCGAACGCAGCGAAAGTTCCTCGTGCACTAAAAGTGCTACGGTGTGTCTGCGTGCTCCCAAATCCGTACGGAGGCAGTACTCGATCACCACGTACGGATACCCAAATTTTGCCCACGTTTAATTTGCACCTCGACAGCACACACTTGCAAGTACGGCGGGTTGTGACCAATACGGGAGACTGAGAGACAAGTGCCATGATGAACGTTTGACCGGTTCCACAGACCAGAGCCCATAGCGGATACATTGATATATTGGCTGTGTAGAATAGTCCCGCTATTATTGCACCTGAATGAAGCCGAATGAAGAGAGAGAGAAAGGTTCGAAATATTGAGGAAATATTATATGAGTAATTTATTGAGCACTAAATAATCAAACTGTTTTAACACTATTACAGGTTAACTGATACTAGCTGCTTTCTAATTTGCTATGACAACCATAGTAATTACAAACTATTTTATTTTTTATTTTATTGAAATATATTTATTCAGGATAACAAGAATCAGATATACATTGTAGATACAAAATCTGTTTTACATCATGGTTCTGAACAGGATAAAAATATAGTAGACGGAAATATATATAATGAAAATCACCAAAGCTCACAAGCAAAGGTAAGAACAGTATAAAACTAACATATAAGCATAATACGCATTAAAAGTAGTAAAAAGCACAAAAACAAAAAACAAAAACGACAATGTAATAATTGAAATTAACAGCGAAAAAAACATCAAATCACTTTAATAAAAGGCATTAAAATATCACCCCAAAAAAAAGAAGAGGAGAAAAGATATAAGGAAACTGGTAAAAAGTAAAGGAGGAAAAAGAGAAAGAAAGAAAGAGGGGAGAGGGAAATGGAGAGAGAGAAAGAGAGAGAGAGAGAGAGAAATAAGCCATGTCAAAGCAGTAAATGAATCGGCATTGTATCACACAGGTTTAAAAAATTTGTCCTTGTACATACGTTTAAAAACATCGATAGATTTAGCATTTTGAAAAGCAGAAGGTAAACTATTCCAGATTTTACCTCCAGCGTATCTAAAACAATTCTTCAAACATTCAAGATTAGGCTTGGGTAAAACAACATTCAGCGTATTGGCAAGTCTAGTGTTAAAACCATGTCTGTCAAAAACCATTTCCACTTCATTGCGTAATCGTACTGGGGCTTTTCCATGAATACAGTTGTACATAATACATGATAAAAAAAATAGTCCCTTCTAGTATCAATGGATTGCCATTTTAATGAATTAATTATATTCAAGCTATTTACATCATAATCAAAGTTCCCTACGACAATACGTGCAGCTCTTTTTTGTAGTCTTAAAGGGAGGCTTTACTACTTCAGCTAGAAGGGATTAGACCACATAGCGAGCCAGCGAGGTCACTGTGACAGGTGGCTATCTCATTAACTCAGCTCTCATTTAAAGGTAATACAAAGTTTTGGAAAACTTTGAAAATTGGGTGGATAGTGATTCTTTACAATTTTGATATATTTGGATGCCCCTGTGGATGTATTATAAGCACTAGAAAATTTAGCCCCTAAAACATTTCTGCTTTCGAGAAAAATTGAATATAAAAATTTACCGGTGCTCCCGGTAAATGTTGATAAACTTCAAATAGCGCCTTCGGCCGTACAATGGTAGCTGCGACCATGAAAATCTCACAATATGTAATTGTGATATATAATTTCCAAACGGAAATAGCTAATCGGTCGATTTTAGTCAAGAAACATTGTTTTATAGCTTCATTAATATTTTGACCTTGAGAGGGAGCCATGGGTGTCGATCCCGGGGGGGATGGGGGGATATATCCCCCCCAATATTTCAGGTGGGGGGGGGGGATGGCCTGTACAATCATCCCCCCCAATAATTCACCATAACAAAAATTAAAAAAATGAAGAGAAAAATTAAGGATGAGAGCCCGATGAGAGTAGTTAATGGTTATTACTCGCAAGATGACCATCAATATACACATTTTGCTATCTCATTTTCATAATACATATATACGAAGTAAATAAGACAACCGCATATGAGACAAGAATAAATTGAATTCTCGCTCATACGGCTTCATCAGGAATTGATGAATTTATTCAATTTGTTCATTCAACAGCTTCATAGAAATGCAGTGCGCCAAATGCAAAGACGCAGCGTCAAAAAGCAACGAGCTAAATGTTAAGCGCGAAGCGCAAAAATAGCAATATGCAATGCACATCAGACAATCGTGGACAGTGTAAACATAGACGAACTCTGTGACGATTTCGTGATGAGATCGGAGACAAGGAGAAAGATTTTCGGACATTAGTATGACTTATAAAATAGTTCTCTAGTTGTTATGTTGTTTCCGTTCACCATTTTTAAAATTCACGTCATTGTATCTTTATTTTTGTTTTTTTCACTCATTTTATTTCCTGATATTTCCTAAAAGATTTTTCATTTTTGGAGAAAGATTATTATGTCACAACTTATTTGTAACACAAATTATTTTCAGTGGGGAAACTGAATTCAGACAAGGATTAATATAGAGAACAGTACAACGAATCGTCTTCTTTCTCTAATAATTCAGTGAAAAGGGCAAAGCTGTTAGGAGGCAACTGAATTCAGACGGGGATTAAGCGTAATAATCAAATGAAACGTCAAAGTACACGATACAACGAAGCGGCTTCTTTTACGAATAGTTTAATGAAACGTGAAAGCTTCCGCGCT
Organism: Strongylocentrotus droebachiensis; assembly: GCA_035222895.1. NCBI lineage: Eukaryota > Metazoa > Echinodermata > Echinoidea > Camarodonta > Strongylocentrotidae > Strongylocentrotus > Strongylocentrotus droebachiensis. The sequence goes on from JAVYIG010013672.1 coordinate 11,858, forward strand.
AAGCACGGAATGGGCGAAAATGAATACAGACAAGGATTAAGAGTCGAGAATGGTACATAGGATCGTCTTCTTTCTTTAATCATCTAATGAAACATCAGAGCTTCCGCGCTACGCGCGGGGAAGTGGGAATTTGATTAAAACATTAAGGATTAAGAGTCGAGAATGGTACAGCGAATCGTCTTCTTTCTTTAATATTCTGATGAAACGTCAGAGCTTCCGCGCTACGCGCGGAGGAAGGGGAACTTGATTCAAACAAGGATTAAGAGTCGAGAACGGTCCAACGAATCGTCTTCTTTCTCTTATAATTTAGTGAAACGTCAAAGCTTCCGCGCTTCGCGCGCGGTAGGGGTGAAACTGAATTCATGAAGGATACGATACAACAAATCGTCTTCTTTCTCTAATGTGAAAGCTTCCGCGCTTCGCGCAGGAATGGGCGAAAATGAATACAGACAAGGATTAAGAGTCGAGAATGGTACATAGGATCGTCTTCTTTCTTTAATCATCTCATGAAACATCAGAGCTTCCGCGCTATGCGCGGGGAAGGGGGAATTTGATTAAAACATTAAGGATTAAGAGTCGAGAATGGTACAGCGAATCGTCTTCTTTCTTTAATATTCTGATGAAACGTCAGAGCTTCCGCGCTACGCGCGGAGGAAGGGGAACTTGATTCAAACAAGGATTAAGAGTCGAGAACGGTCCAACGAATCGTCTTCTTTCTCTTATAATTTAGTGAAACGTCAAAGCTTCCGCGCTTCGCGCGCAGTAGGGGGTGAAACTGAATTCATGAAGGATACGATACAACAAATCGTCTTCTTTCTCTAATGTGAAAGCTTCCGCGCTTCGCGCAGGAATGGGCGAAAATGAATTCAGACAAGGATTAAGAGACAAGAATGGTACATAGGATCGTCTTCTTTCTTTAATAATCTAATGAAACGTCAGAAGGGGAAGGGGAACTTGATTCAAACATTAAGGATTAAGAGTCGAGAATGGTACATCGAATCGTCTTCTTTCTGTAATAATCTGATGTAACGTCAGAGCTTCCGCGCTATGCGCGGAGTAAGGGGAACTTGATTCAAGCAAGGATTAAGAGTTGAGAATGGTACATCGAATCGTCTTCTGTCTTTAATAATATAATGACACGTCAGAGCTTCCGCGTTACGCGCGGAGGAAGGGGAACTTGATTCAAACAAGGATTAAGAGTCGAGAACTGTCCAACGAATCGTCTTCTTTCTCTAATAATTTAGTGAAACGTCAAAGCTTCCGCGCTTCGCGGGGGGAACTCCCCCTCCCTGCACGCAACCCCCTAGGGACCGCGCTTCGCGTGCTCACTACCGCCCCCTAAAATGAAATCCTGGCTACGCGCTTGGGAGGGGTGCAACTTGCCACACTCTTCTACCTCGTGATTGCTTTGATCCATTGCCGAAAATATTTTGGCACCTATCACCCCCCCCCCCCCCCAACCACGGATACAAATCGACACCCTTGGAGGGAGCTATACAACATAAAGAGTTTATTATTTAAAATTTCATAACTTTAGACTCGATTTCAACCGCGACAACGATCACTGAATATTGTAGGATCGCATATGCTTCCAATATGTTCATTTGAACCAAATTCATGACCCCGTACCAAAACTTTGTAATACCTTTAACATAAGAAAAAGAGGATCATGGGGGACCAACAGGCACCGATTTGGGAAGTTTTCTATATAGAGGGAGCAAGTAGCTACAAGTAGGACAGTGTGCCTTTAAAAGAATGTTTCTGTTTTGTAAAGAACAGTTTCCCCATACGGAACAAGAATAGATTGGCTGTATGGTACATTTTATTCAAAATGGAAGAGCTTAAAAGTTTACTGAGCTTTCTCAAAGTAAAAATCTTATAACTTAATGATTTGGTAAGAGATTTAATGTGGATATCCCAATATAATTATCTATCATCAATTTCAATCCCTAAATATCTGATACTTCTTACTTGTTCTATTGTTTCAGTATCAATATGCACCTTCAGACTTAATTCATCGTTTCCTCGTGTGTTACTACTCAACAGCATATATTACTCTTATTAGTATTAATAGGTAATCTATTTTTACAATACCATTCATTTATAGCATATAAATCTGCTTGGAGCTTAGATGTAATGACATTAATATCCATATCAGAAACATATAAGACAACATCATCAGCGTATTATTACATGTACTTAACCGTAAGCAATCAGTTATATCATTTATAAAAACAAGAAAGAGGGAGGGGCCTAAAATACTCCCCTGAGGAATTCCTATATTAATGTCCTTTGTTTCGGACAGTTTACCATGACAATAAACTGCTTGTTTCCGACCAGATAAAAAACTAGAAAACCGTTTAAGTTCAGTATTCAAAATACCATACTTATTCAATTTGGACAACAAAAGTTCATGGTCAATACAATCAAAACATTTTGAAATATCAAGAAAACATGCACCAACTTTTTCCTTTTCATTAAAAGATTCGTACCAATTATCAATGACTCTGTGTAAACATGTATTAGTTGAATGATTTGGCAAAAAAGCATATTGGTCAACACTAATAAGATGATTAGTCTGCAAGTAAGATAAGAATTGAGACTGAACTTCCTTTTCAAGCAGTTTAGCAATATGACATGCGACTGAGATGGGTCTACAATTTGAAATATTATTCTTTTCACCTTTACCTTTATAAACAGGCGTAGTTCTGGCCAGTTTCCAATCATTAGGTAAAAATCCACAATTTAAACTTTCATTAAAAAGACAATTAAGAGAAAGATTAATATAAGGAGCTGAGATTTGAAGTAATTTTCTATCAAATTCTAAGATATCAAGGCTACTCTCTTTCGACAATAGAGAGAGATTATGTTTAGTTTTCCCGGGACTGATTGATTTCAAGACGAATGTATGTATACTTTCAGGGTGGTTCCATGATAGATCATGATTACTGAAAGTTTCTGAAATCTTTTTACCAATATTTACAAAATAATCGTTCAATTTATTACTGTCTAAATCAGATGGTAAAACAGAGTCCTTTTCCCCCCTTCCAGTAATTTTGCTTAACTCCTTCCATAACTTCTTACTATCATTACTGTATCTCTCAGATACTGAATCAAAATATTCTCTCTTCTCTTTTCGTATGAGCTTGGTGACTGAATTCCTGAGATTTCGATATTCAGTCAATAGATATGGAAATTTTAGTCTATCATATTTTTTCTTTAAGTAGTCTCTTTTATAAATGAGTTTAATAATACTAGAATTCATCCATGGGCAGTGCCTAGTTTTAACCCAACATTCTTTTACAGGAGCATGTTTGTTACAACAAGTTAAAAAAAGCCTATTTCCATTCAACCCACTTTTCTCGTAGGGGAATACAAGAAGTACAATTATTATTAAGTACGTCAGAATGTTTTAAATCATCAATAAAAGCATTCTCATTAACATTCTTATAGTCTCTAAAGCGTACTACATTATTAACATTCTAGAAGTATTGTTGACATTAATACATGTGTATATAAAGTAATGATCACTTAAGGATATCTTTGCTACGTCACTTAGTATATGCTTATCTGGTACAGAAGTAAGAATATGGTCTAAACATTTAGAAGAGGTGCCTGTAACCCTGGTGGGTTTATGGATTAATTGCGTTAATGAGAAGAGATTTTCAATCATATTAACAGGATTATCACTTAAACTTGCAGCATCAAACTTATAATCATTATTATAATCACCCAGTATAACTAGGTCCTTATCTTCAGATGCTACTTTCTCAAAAATATCCAGCATATTATAAAAATAAGAAGAGTCAGAATTCGGTGGTCTATACATAACACCCAATGATAAGTTTATCAGACTTCAATGATAATTCAATCCAAGTAGCCTCTACGGCTACGCTAATACTTAACAAGTTATATCTTTCTGAAAAAACAATGGTATTACGAACATAATACAGACACCACCTCCTCTAGTGTTGTTATTCCTGTCTCTTCTTATTAAGTGATAACCATCAATTTTAATTACGCTATCATCTATCATGTCATGCAACCATGTGACTGTCTCAGTAAGACATAATATATCAAGATTGATCTTAGAGATCAGAAAACGAATTTCATCTATCTTCCCATGTATCACTTCGAACATTCAGATGACCAATTTTTAATCCTTTTACTTTGGAGAGTTTACTAGTACACTTGTCATGCTCATTAGGAAATGAAAATAAATCACTTTGCTTCAAAGATATTTCGCTTTCAAAGGCACACTCTTCCTGGCCTGCAACCTAGTAATGGCACATTTTTTCTTTTTGTCTGTATTCATTGTAAGCATCGCGATGCATCGTCGGCATTGAAGCTGGACACCATGTTTGCATTTATGTTCACGATGATTCAGTTCGCCGCAAAAAGTGCAGCTCGCTGAAGCGTAGGTGGGCGGGGCTGCTACCGAAGCGTAGGAGCGGCGTTGGCTCTGGTTATATGGAAAGGGGAAATATGCGAAACCTTGACTCTGGTAGAGGTTATGGTTAAAGAATGTAGATGGTCTGGGATGGTGGTTGATTGTCGGTTCATTCAGAGGTGGTTGCATAGGACGCGAAGGGGGTTGGTAAAGGCGACTGGTAACGGGGGTCCAATAATATTGTGGGGTCAGTCTACATTGAGGGAGGGGTGCTGGGAAGTCTGAAGTGGGCGGGACAAACTGCATATATACTTTGATGAGGAGGAGGGGGTTGCGGTGGATACATGTATTGAGACTGAAAAACGGCCGATGATATCTGATCTTGTTGACGGATATCTGATCTTGTTGACGATCTGACTTTTGGGCGGGTGGTGGGGTTCTCCGCTGCTTCTTGGGGGGAGGGGTTGGTCTTCACATTCTTAGGAGCATCGAGAATAGCTTCAACTGCATGTTGGACCTTCTTAAGAGCTGGTCGATTCGTTGATTTATGCATTTACACTTCATGCAAATGCGTTCGTTCTATTACATTTCAATCCACACAATTGGCATTCCTTTGTTGCGTCATCAGACAAATTGATGAATGACTCATCACAGGTAGAGCTATATAATACAGGTGATGTTGGTGACGGTGCTGGAAGATCTTCGGAAAATTCCGTAACTTCTCGGGTGGCAACAAAATGGCGACAAATTTCAAGATTGAGATGCGGGTAAAAATAAGAAGACAAAAATAGTTTCTAATAATCATTTTGAAAATCACAGAGATTGTTTTCACTTTTAAGATTATACATTGTTTTAGATTTCTGTACACTTATGTGCAATATCAAAATACCTTGCGACTATGCTTGGAAGTTGGAAGCAAAATAAACATACCGGTACTAATTTAAAAAAAAACTCTGGAAACTAACATTACACATACTAGCTGTATACAACAAAACAAAGTTTACATTATCAGCATTTCGTTCCCTCTATTATAAACTGGGCACCGACTATAGTGGCATACCTCAGTTCTCCCAAAAGAAATATACCCCTTCCTAGCTAACTGTGTTTTTGCTGCCCTATCCCCCCCTCCCCCTCCTTTTAATTTAAACACCAAAAGCCAAGCTGTACAACAAAACAAAGTTTACATTATCAGCATTTCTTTCCCTCTATTATAAACTGGGCACTGACTCTAGTGGCATATTACCTCAGTACTCCCAAAAGAAATATACCCCTATATAGCTAACTGTGTTTTTGCTGCCCTATCCCCCCCCTCCTTTCAATTTAAACACCAAAAGCCTCTAACAGTTTTATTTTTGGGGTGGTACTTCTTCGAGGGGCTTGTTATTCAGAAATTTTCAGAATTGTGCCCCACCCCCCTTTTACAGCATTTTGGATCTGCATGGCACTGCCTGTTACAGCAATATCAAATCTAGAGCCAGCAGATGGCTCTAGAGATTTAAAAAAAAAAAAAAAAAGTGAAAATCGCCACTCCACTATTTTTGCCTTTATGGCTGATAGCAGGTGTTTTAACCGTGGTTAAATAAATAAAACATACAAACAATATACAGGACTGTAACAGGAGATTATGTTCCCGCTTTATCCAGTGATCACTGTTATTTTTGCGTTGATTATTGACGCCTAGGAGAGTTGTTCGCTTCCTTTGAAATGTATTATTGTGTGTATTTTTTGTGTGCGCTCAAAAGATGATATGAACATAAATTATTTGTTTTGATTATCCATATTAAATTGCACAACCTTATTATTTGATAGAGGTTTTTCTCGGGAGATCTTAAGGTTAAAAGGAGACCCCCCCCCCCCCCCCAGGGAGTTCTACACATTTATCCAATTTTAATCTTAGATCGTTGTACTTTTTACATTCCTCAAATTGATTTTCCGGCTGGATTCCGGCCAACTTCCATCCAATATCAGCCGATATTGCAAGTTGAAACTATAGTCTCAGGCAAAACTACACTGTTGACTTTTTACAGGAATACATACAGTACTGTAGACAGGCGCGTACGCAGGGGGGGGGGGGGGGGTTGGGGGGTTAAACCCCCCCCCCCTTGGTATTTTTATATGTGTAAACCCCCCTAAAACCCCCCCTTTGGATTTTTTTTTTTTAATTATTAAAAAAAAAAAAAAAATTACACCCATGGCTGACCTAAAAAAAGTGTCCTCTTACCCCCCCCCCCCCCCCTCCCCCGCTTATTCAGCGGTTGGCTGAGTCGTTGCGATTTTTTTTTGGGACCAAAAAAAAAGCAATGTGTATATTTCTCAGAGCTAGCCTATGTACAAAAGATTACTATGGACTTAAAATGTCTTACTCTGTGGGAGTGTCAAGGTCAAGTGGTTTGAGGCGCTTGACTGGAGATGCGAAGGTCGAGGGTTCGAATCCCGACACGGCACTAATATCCTATGGCAAGATATTAACCTGCACTTGCTACTCTCCACTCGGGTGTTAAATGGGTACCCGGTAGGATGTAACTGTCATTGTTGGTCAAACAGTTTTTGAGCGTCAAGTAACGCCTGGCTGGAATGCTCCCCAGGGAGTGGAGATTGCGCAAACAGTGTGTGCGGGCAAGCACTGAATATATTTGTAAAGTGCTTAGAGTCATTGTATTAAGCGCTATATAAAAGCTAAATATTAAATATTATATTACTCTTTACGGCTGCTGAAAAAAAGTTACCGAGCTACCACACTGGCCTATAATCATACAATTTTAAAACTAAAAGAAGAGAGAAGCTGATGAGATAGACATAGACAGACAGTGAGAGACAGAGGACAGAGAGACAGAGATAGATAGAGCATGAACCCTACCACAGATAGTGAGAGGGAAGAGGAGAGAAATAGGAAACAAAAATATACCCAGTATACCAAGAAGTATTTTTTGTTTAGCATATATCTTTATTCCATAATGTCATAAAAAATATAAAAAAGTACTGGACTACTGGTACTCATTACAATATACGGCTTTGCCAATTACTCATCAAAATATTATGATTTTTATAATGTGATAATATGCATTTATAATGCAATAAACACAGCTAACTGTGAAGATTCCGACTTAGACATAAAAACTATTTTGTATATTGCAATACATTAGATCAAAAGATAAATGATTGAATATGTACAAATCTATCTGATGACTTTCAGTTGCATGGTTACCTGAATTGCATGGTTATACCTGAATTACATTCAGTATCAGCTGTGCATTAAAACTATACATGTACCATGATGCAGTTAACTGCAGAAAAAAAAGAACACATACTGCAGCAAAATAAAAGCGTTTTATACGCTTATGATTGGCGACCGGGGTTGGAAAATGGTATCTGCACACAACAATAAACCCTTAACCACACTCACTTATCAGTGAGTTTTAAGATGGAAAAAAAAATGGTAAGTGCAATACATTATGTCATTTTAATTGGGGGCAGCAGTGTTTTGATGTTTTTAACTGCATCGTGTGTGAACCAGAATTTAGAGCTCAAGCTAAACAAGAAAAATATCAAATCTTAGAAGCGACATATTCTGTAAAATACTAATAACTACCGTGAGAAATGCAATATCACATTTTCATCCACCAAAGAATTTACAATTAAAATCGAAATGAAAAACCAAATGGCAAAGAACAATTTAGAATTCTTGGTTGCCTGATGGATTTGACTGTATCCGGAAACCCCTGGACATCCATCCCTCGGATAACCACCCCCAGTCAACTACCCCTAGGACAACTACCCCCTAGGGTAACCACCCTCTAGGATGACTACCCCCAGGACAACCACCCCTGTATAACTACCCCCCTGGACAACTACCCCCTGACAACTACCCCTCGGACAACTGCCCCCCCCCCCCCCGTAAAACTACCCCCAGACAACTACCCCCTAGGATAGTTGGGGGGGGGGGGGCTAGTTGTCCTAGAGGATGGTTGTCGTAGGGGTAGTTGTTTGGGAAGTAGTTATCCGGGGGGTAGTTGTCGACGAGGTAGTTGTCCCTAGGGGTAGTCGTCCTAGAGGGTGGTTGTCCTAGGGGTGGTTGCCCTAGGGGTGGTTGCCCCAAGGGGTGGTTGCCCTAGGGGTGGTTGCCCCAAGGGGTAGTTGTCCTAGGGGTGGTTGCCCTAGGGGTGGTTGCCCCAAGGGGTAGTTGTCCTAAGGGGTGGTTGCCCCAAGGGGTAGTTGTCCTAAGGGGTGGTTGCCCCAAGGGGTACTGGTAGTTGTCCTAGGGGGTAGTTGACTGGGGGTGGTGTTCTGGGGGTGGATGTCCAGGGGGTAGGTGTCCTAGAACTGGATTTGACACATTACAGGATTACTCTATGAATTCTGCTTTGTAAATGTATGTTCTGAATACCCTAAGAATCAGTAATACTGAAACCGCATTTTGTTTACTACCATGTATCATAGCTTTATACCTAGCAGTCAAACTTTTCATCAGCCATGATAATATAATTCCGACTGTCATAATAGTAATACCTTCAAATGAGTAATATTTTATCTTATAAGACTGTCTTCAATAAAACGATTGCAAATAAACATGTAATACCACACTAATGAGCTTTGCTCAAATGTTTAAAAAAATTATATAATCAAGGTTGATGCAAATATTAGTATACAAGTGATGCATGCGCATGAGTTCATTATACGATCTATCCGCACTCGAGTTGAGGCTGTGTGTATCTATCGCACGAAGCCGTTAGGCGGAGTGCGATAGATACACACAGCATCAACGAGGGCGGATAGATTGTATAATGAACGAATGAAAACATGCATATTTGTTTTATACAACGAAACTCCTTGATCCTTGTTATTTGATGTAAAAAGAATTCATTCAAGATTGTTTTGTGACAGTATATGGCTGACAAATAAATCTCAAGTTTAATAAGGCTTAATTTAGTGCGCACACATAGCTATAGATATAGCAAGCGCACTAATTACCTCTATACCCATTTACGCATAGTGCTGCGCAAGAATAGGTTCATGCTCACGCAGTATTAAGCGCTCTAACATCTACGCGCACTACTGCGCTCTGAAAACAAGTTCAATAGTACTGGAAAATATTGCACTCCTTTTCATGAAAACAAGTGCAATAGGCTCAGTTAATGAATCACACATGACCGCGCATGACCAATCATTTGATTAGGATCTGGGAGTGAGTTGTATAAAAGTTTATGATTACATAAAGACCAAGTCAAATGCACCAATGTATATTTCATATTGCTATATAGTATATACACATATATATTGTAAAAGGATTTGTACAAAAAAGCTATAGTAAAAGGCCAAATTTTAAAACAGGTATTACATAATTTCAATCCCCTTCTAATCTCGGAAAGTAAGCAGAAAATTGATTAAATCTCCAAGATTTACTTCTTTGTCAGCTCATCCTAATGTAACTGAAACAATGTCATCTTCCTAAACCATCAAATTCATGTCAAAGATAATGTACAATATGTTGGGAGCTCATCAAAATTGTTGGTAGATCTTTGTCTCTGGATTACAAGGGGCATAGATTCAAGTAAATCATTCCCTCATCCCCAACCCTGATTTGATCATTTTGGTAAATCTAATCACTGATTTGGGGAAATACACATTTGGTAAACTTCCATAGGTACATTTTCACTTCATACTTTGGGTAAGTGTAGGGTGGAAAGCCGGCATGGTAATTCAAACATCTCTAAGTACAAACACTCCCCTCAAAATTCCAAGGTCACTTTAGCCATGCCCTTTTGCTATCATATAAGTTTTCTGACTTATGTGCTTAAACTCTGACTGACCAAAATAGTCTGCCCCCCAAATTACAATATTTCAGACCAATTAATCAACACATTTTGTAAGGCTTGACCTATCTCTTGTGACTCTTGATTAATTTTGAGTTGGAACTAGTACTTTTTTTATAAGACCTACAAAAAAAGGGTGTTGTATTGCCCTTTAGGTGCCAAAACATGGGTCGGTCGGAGATATTAAAAAAAAATATTTAAAAAATTGTTTACTACCTCTTTGTGCTGATATTTTTCAGATTTTAATACATTTTTTCTCTCTAAAAAACGGTAAAAAAAAAAAGCTGACCACAGATTTCAAGATCTTTGGGGCAATACAATTTTTTTTTTTTAGGCCTAAGGGTTTGTCAAAAGTCTCACTGTGCCATACTGTTCTTAGTATTTCCCGAGTATGCTTCTGCACATTATCTATATATTAATAAGGCTGTATCTATTTATAAGTACACTTCTGCAATGTTTCCATCAACTTTACTATGGATTTTATCCAGTATTAATTGTAAATTCATCAATCATCATCAAAAGAATACTACAAAAGGCGTATTTCAACTACAAAACTCATAATGCATGCCGTCAGTGTAGAACAGGGGTGCCACAAGAGAATCTTATCTACATTCAACTTTTTTTTTTAGAATAACGTCAATTTCGTAAAAAACAAATTTTTGAAACCGCTAGAATATGTAATTTCATGAGGAAAAAGCATTTGAAAGATGAGTGTATTCCTTCCTCGCTCACATTATTCAGAAAGAGGATGATATCAGGCAGCGAAGTGCCGGCATACCTCCTTTAATATTTTGGCAACAAGATGCCCGAATATCAATCTATTGACAGCGAGGGGCCCATATATAAAAATAAAAAAAATATGCAGGAGTATATATATATATACACTGTTGGGCATAAAGGTGGAATAATTATTTTACCCCATTAATCCTTATTACTGTCAGTTATGACTTAAGGACGTTGGTCCCCTAGTTGATTAGCAAAATAGCATACCCGGTACACATGCTTTCACGCTTAACAAACACTCACAAATTATTATTTAATAACATCTGAGAATGTATACTATTATCTAAATCTATTAGGAATAAATCTTTGTCAAGATCATTCCATAAATAGGGGTAATAATTATTCCACCATTATGACCAACAGTGTATTTATGCATGTATATAAATATTATACATATATGTATGAGTGTACATGGCATTTGACAAATTTCAGGAGGATACACAAGTAATATTCTGTGACTATTTGGGATTAGGTTGACGCAAAACTTGTTATTTCTGAAAAGGTTGCCGTGACAGAAAAATGGTTGAAAAACACTGGCATAGAGAGAGCGATTTTACAACCCAAAACAGAAGCACTTTTTAAAATTCAAGTTTGATTATAATCCATTAACAGGTTCTCAGAATATTGTGATTACAAGCTATTTTTCATATTCATGTATGACCCTTTGATCTTTGACCTTATGACCCTAAAAACTAATCAGTTCATTGGCTCTGCAAGACACATACATGTCCTGAGTTTGGTAGTAATCCATCTGTCGGTTCTAATTATAATGCCTTCACAGGCTCTTTTTCCATACATAATTAGCCCCATGACCTTTGACCTCATGACCCAAAAATAGAACCAGTTCATTAGCCGCGCAAGATACATAAATGTCCTGAGCTTGATGGTAATCCGTCCATCAACTCTGATGATAATGCAATCATAAGCTATTTAGCATACATAATGAAACTTGTGACCTTTGACCTCATGACCCACAATCTGATCAGTTCATTGGCTTTGCAAGATACATACATGACCTAAGTTTGGCAGGAATCTACCAATCGGTTCTTGAGATTGTTCTCGAGAACAGGATGGACAGCTGGACAACCTGAAAACATAAAATTGATATGTAATCTCTTCATGACTTAGTATCCAGCTTTTGGTCCTTTAACTGACAATATCAACATAGAACAGAGTTCTCCCGGAAAGAAAGTTTTCATTTCAATAATTAAATATGCATTTAAGAATATCACATTCTGTAATTACATTGATAATGTATTAAGAAGAGATGACACAATCTTTACAAAATAATAGGATAGGTCACATTTTATAATTAAGACATTTAGCAAGACATTGATCTACATTTGCCACTCTCCACCCAGGTGTTAAATGGGTATCCGGTAGGATGCGAAAGCTAATGTGGTTTGATTAGCAATGGCGCTTGTAAAATGGCGACTGGCTGGAATGCTCCCCAGGGAGTGGAGAATGTGCATACCTTTTGTGCGGGTAAGCATGAATCCGATGACCGGGGTAATAATATATATATGTAAAGCGCATTGAGAGGGCTTGCGGTCCTGAAATGCGCTATATAAGGACGAACTATTATTATTATTATTATTATTAAGGCATTTTCATATAGTTACTGATTTCTATCTGTGGTTTATATCAAACTTGGATACAATTATCAACCTTTCCTTTAATACTGTACATGGGTGGAATCATGTAGGAAGATCACACAATAAGTGTAATGGCTAGTACATTGAATAATACATATCACACATCATACATGATTACAGCTCATCTATTCCTTAGTTTATACACCCCTGTCGTATGTTTCTGCAATGTTTAACATGATGCCAACAATAGCTGCATTTGACATGAATTTTAACACATGTTCCTTGATTTTTCAAGCATAACTTGCACAACAGACAACTTTCTATCACCAAACACTTTTTGCAGCATCTTTGGCTTTCCACAAGGCATTAGCTAGAACTACCTTGGTGGCTTGGCTTTTGAGAATGGCGACCAGCAGAATGACGCCCTGCTCCTTCTCTTGCTTCTGCCCTTCTAGAACCATGATGGTGATGGTGGGTGATGTGCGTGTCTCCAAGGTGAAAAGTGTGTGGTGCTGATTGCATAGTAATAATATATTTTCCTGTAAAAGAGAGAAACAAAATTCAAAGTATGTGATCATTACAATCAATCATATGCCATATTGTAAAAGTGATATCTTAGAGAGAGAGAATAGGCCTATGAGGGGCAGGGAGAGGGGGGCTGCAGCCCATCTCCCAAGAATTTTAAAAATACCAAGATCAGGGAAACTATTTCATATAAAATTTCATATATATTATTTTGATTCACAAGACTCTACAGAAAATGGACCTGTGAAGAAAAAATTCAGAACGTCAATGACGTAGTGCTCATCTGCATCTCGCAACAACAAATATCGTGAATTTTATGTGATACACTTTTGAACTGGTCAAAAAATAAAAATTTGATGCCCTGGAAGGGACATAATTTCATTTCATTTGCATAAAGTACCATAAATAATCAATGGAGCAAAATCTCAAAATTCTGTGTAGAAGTTTAGTGTTCTAAATTTAGCTCTACCAGATAAGGCAAACCAAATCAAAATCGGTCAAGAAATGAGGGAGAAGAAGCAATTTTTGTTATTTTTGGAATAAATTTGCATAAATTACCATAATTAATTAATGGAGAACAATTTCAAAATTCTGTGTAGAAGTTTAGTGTACCAAAGTTAGCTCTACCAGATAAAGCAAACCAAATCAGTCGAGAAATGAAGGAGAAGAAGCATTTTTTGTGATCTCGAATAAATTTGCATAAATTAGCATAGATAATGAATTTCACGATTCTGTGTAGAAGTTTTAAATCCCCCTCCTAGCCCTATCATATGAAACAATCAGAATCAAAATTGGTTGAAAAATAACGAAGAAGAAGCATTTTGAAAACTGTGGACGCACGGACGGAAGGACGGACGGACGACACGGCATGGCATAAGCTCATCGGGCCCTTCGGTCCGGATGAGCTAAAAATGTATGATGTTGTTTCCATTTTGTGAATCTGCCGCAGCTACCTTATTTGAAGAAAAAAAGCATTACCTGTATCAATCTGAGTAGCTGCACTGTCATTGGTCTGAGTGGAAGAGGGTCCTGGTTCGTTCTGAGTTGAAGAACCCTTTGATTTGGTCTTGTTTAGACGCTTTTTTCCGGATCTACTGTGTCTCCTGGCTGACTTCTTGCTCTCATTAGCTGTACAAATACAAGAGAAAACAAAAACACTTCAAAGGTAGTATGCAACATGTTTATTTAAGTGAATAAACAAAACATGTTATGTGAATATGAAAGTAATTTGATTGCACATAAAAATCTTTCAACAAGCCTTCAAGGGAAGTATCAAGTAAATCCGCTTAAGGAAAATAAACGGCTATTGCTATGTAAGCAAGATATTTGAAATGCGCTTCACAAATCAGACCTCGATCATACCAGTCCACACTGATCAGGGAGAACAGGTGGTGCCATTGTTCTGCACAGTTACTTATTTTTACCCATACCCAACAAGATTACCATAGCAAATTGTAAGATGGATTATCATATCATGTCTTAACAAGAATTTAATAGTTGCTCTCTCACACAATGCCAGTGAACCTGCATATCTGGCAACATTACAAAAAATCTTGGTAATACATTTCTAAGTTTAATTTACATTAGTAGACCGGTAAGCACTAATATCTGAAGAGCGATTCACACAGATTTTTATCTGTTTTATCTGGGCATAAGATATATCTCATAGGAATAAACTTCAAAATGATGGTAGCTGATTCTGTTTCAAGAAGAAAACTAGATGGAACTTTGACTGCACGCAGTCAAAAATGATGCCTCCGCCATAGAGCAATTTCACAAACCAAAACAGAAGCAATTTATAAAATTCAAGTTAATTTGTAATCCATTAATTAACAGGTTCTCAGAATATTGTGATTACAAGCTATTTTTCATACACATGTATGACCCTTTTATCTTTGACCACATGACCCTAAAATCTAATCAGTTCATTGGCTTTGCAAGATACATACATGTCTTGGGTGTGATGGTAATTCGTCCATTGGTTCTAATAATAATGCGATCACAAGCTATTTTTTGCATATATGAACCCCATGGCCTTTGACCTCATGACCCCCAAATCTAATCAGTTCATTGGCTTCCCAAGATACATACATGTCCTGCGTTTGATGGTAATCTGTCCATCTGTTCTAATGATGTGATCACCAGCTATTTATGCTTACATCAGCCCTGTGACCTTTGACCTCGTGATCCCAAAATCTGATCAATTCATTGGCTCTGCAAGATACATACATGACCTAAGTTTGGCAGGAATCCATCAATCAGTTCTTGGGATAACGCGATCACGAGCAATTTTTGCATACATAATAAGCACTTTGACCTTTGACCTCGTGACCCCAAAATCTAATCAATTAATTAGCCCTGCAAGATACATACATGATTTAAGTTTGGCAGGAATCCATTAATCGTTTCTTGAGATCGTACGTACGGATGAACGGACAGACGGACAACGTACTGAAAACAATGCCTCCGGCTACTTCCTAACGGAGGCATAAAAAGTAGCAATGCCTGGTCCGAACACATTATTCAACATACAGATTCTTGGGTAGGATTCAAGCCTATACTTACATGTCAGTTGATCTTTATGACCTTTGACATGATCTAAAGCTCAATCCTAAAATCTGATCACTTATCCCCCCTACAATGATGCATACTAGTTACTTCATGTAAATTGACTTGCTAAACTTTGACATTTGACCCTGTTTTACCCCAAATCTAATACAGAGTGTAAAATTCATGTATCAAATCGTACTTGAGACATAGTGATAACAGGGCTAAAACCCTGAGATTTAATGGAAATTTACCTTTATGACCTTTCACCTTTAATCATCCTACCACAAAATCTAATCAGATTGTCTTTCTATGGTGATACATACTCACAATAAGTTTGAAATTTATACCTCAAGTGGTTCTTGATATACAGCTATATAAAGACGCTAAAACCTGATTTTTTTAAAAAGAAATAGACCTACAATGTACTTACCCCAAAATCTAATTAGTTTGTCTTTCTATGGGAAACATACTCTCATCAGGTTCAAAGCTCATACCTCTAGTGGTTCTTGAGATTTGCAATATCGAGGCTAAAATTTGCAATTTCAGATATTTACCTATATGATCACCTTTGACTTTTTACCTACTTTCTTCAAAAATCTAATCAGATCGTGTTCCTATGGTGATACATACCATCACCAAATTCGAAATTCATACCATGCACCTTCAGTGGGCGGAGCCATAAAAACCTTAATAACAATTCAATGCAATGCGTAGCATTCTCTCGCTGTGTACAAATGGCCTATATTTACCAATTTTTGCATATTTAATGAGCTGTGACCTTTGACGTACATGCTCAACAACATTACTTACGTTATTGAATGAAAATCAAATCAACGCATATATAATTAAGTAGTTTTGCATCTTTAATGAGCTATGGCCTTTGACCTACATACTGCGAAATCAAACTTAAGTTGTATTATGATACCATGTACCTTCATATCAAATTTCATTAAAATCAGTCAAATATTACTAAAGTTATCAAACGGAAACCAGATTTGTTACGGCCGGACGGATGGCAGCGTTACTATATCCCCTCCGACTTCGTCAGCGAGGAGATAATAATTATGATAAATGAGTTAGTCTAAGCTCTTATTTCAACTGTCTCTAGATTTAGTATCTGCTTGACAGTATTATTAGCTTATTTTCTTACCTAAATCTTCATCACTGGATTGTGATGAATCAAAACTGGTTGAGTCTCTCTCAGTAGAGCTAGGCCAAGATACAGCCACTCCAGGACTCTCAGTAGAGCTAGGCTGGGCTGGGGCCACTCCAGGACTCTCAGTAGAGCTAGGCTGGGCTGGGGCCACTCCAGGACTCTCAGTAGAGCTAGGCTGGGCTGGGGCCACTCCAGGACTCTCAGTAGAGCTAGGCTTGGGTAGGACCACTGCAGGACTCTCAGTAGAGCTAGGCTGGGCTGGGGCCACTGCAGGACTCTCTGTAGAGCTAGGCTGAAATGGGACCACTGCAGGACTCTCTGTAGAGCTAGGCAGAGATGGGACCACTGCAGGACTCTCAGTAGAGCTAGGCTGGGATGGGGCCACTGCAGGACTCTCTGTAGAGCTAGGCTGGGATGGGGCCACTGCAGGACTCTCAGTAGAGCTAGGCTGGAATGGGACCACTGCAGTACCCTCAGTAGAGCTAGGCTGAGATGGGGCCACTGCAGGACTCTCATTAGAGTTAGGCAGAGATGGGATCACTGCAGGACTCTCTGTAGAGCTAGGCTGAGATGGGACCACTGCAGGACTCTCTGTAGAGCTAGGCAGAGATGGGACCACTGCAGGACTCTCAGTAGAGCTAGGCTGGGATGGGGCCACTGCAGGACTCTCTGTAGAGCTAGGCTGGGATGGGGCCACTGCAGGACTCTCAGTAGAGCTAGGCTGGAATGGGACCACTGCAGTACCCTCAGTAGAGCTAGGCTGAGATGGGGCCACTGCAGGACTCTCAGTAGAGTTAGGCTGGGATGGGGCCACTGCAGGACTCTCTGTAGAGCTAGGCTGGGATGGGGCCACTGCAGGACTCTCTGTAGAGCTAGGCAGAGATGGGATCACTACAGGACTCTCAGTAGAGCTAGGCTGGGATGGAGCCACTGCAGGACTCTCTGTAAAGATAGGAATTTTAAACAAATATCTTTACTGAAATTCAATTTTGACAGACAATTATGCTCAATTCGATTGGGCAAATCATGTTCTCTGGGTAAACAATTCTTGAAACAGAGCCATGACAGCTCAGTGGTAGAGCAGTGGTCTCGTAACCAGGAGGTCCCGGATTCGAAACCAAGTCATTGTGCTATACCCTTGAGAAAGGCATTGATCCTCATTACCAAGTCTCTCAGACAGGAATTTGAAAGCCATCACTCCCCTGGTTGCTTACCTACAAGTGTGCACTTGCTTTCTTAGCAGTTGGTTGAATTAAATTATTATTATCATAAATAAGGGAATACCAATAACATTTAATCTGTCCCAAAGCATACCTGTAAAGTATATGTCACTAAATGCCAGATGAATAATGTACATTTTGAACATCAAATATTCTATTACAATGATCCTTGGTCCATGTCTTTAGAACTCTTTACTTCCAAAATATAATTAATTTACAATTTCCTGCCCAAACCCTAGTCTACTTAATTATGCTCTATTTTAAATACATTTTCTCTAATTATAAGCAAACTGGCATCTGAATGTGGCTCGGAAAGGAAAATGGAACTGACCAAACTTTAGCTGATAACCTTGATAAAAAAATGTGAGCCA
The DNA here is from genome assembly GCA_035222895.1 of Strongylocentrotus droebachiensis. Lineage (NCBI taxonomy): Eukaryota > Metazoa > Echinodermata > Echinoidea > Camarodonta > Strongylocentrotidae > Strongylocentrotus > Strongylocentrotus droebachiensis. The sequence goes on from JAVYIG010013672.1 coordinate 30,258, forward strand.
GTTTAAGGTACCTCAAAATTGCTCCTATTTTAATTCTTAGTATTAAAGGAAAGCAACTAAAGTTTGCAGTTTCCTTGCAAGCCATATTCACATGGGAGCTGCCATTTGATTAAAACAGTGATGTCATAGTAAACCATTCCTCTTTTATTAATAATTATATACCTCACTTAAGAAATCCAGCCATCTGATTGGTCGAATTGCATTCATAAACTTCAACTGTTCCTGTAAAATTCTCGGTAACCATGCTTAAAATATTTCAATATTTTTAATAACCATGGTTATTAAAAATAGTTGGTCAGCGTCCATGGTTACCCCATAGGTTTACATGTTAAAAAATGGTTTGAGCGATGGAGGACCGTATGTGTGCGAAGAATCGGTCGGTAATTTCAATACAATTGAATCTCGATCGATCTTACCGACAATTTTATCTTGCATTGTTGACATGAAGACGAAAATAAACTTCCAAAAACAAAAAAACAACATCTGCCGATAGATCTTGATATAATTTCGTGCCAATATGCATTGCAAAAGTAAAAGAAGGGTCCGTTTAATGAAGCTTTTGCGAAGCATTCATCACGCAGAGCCGGTTTCAATCCATTTTAATGTATATATTGTACAAATCTGCCAAGCATTGTAACATAACGCGATGGCCGAGTGGTATGAGGCGCTGGTTATAGATGCATCACTTATTTGTACGCAAGAGTTCGAGTCCCGTCGTCGAAAAAAATAATTTTTTTTTTATTTTTATTTTTTAGTCTTTTTTTTTGGGGCATATAAAAGTATTAATGACTGCTTTATTATTCGAGAAATAGTTGTTTTCATACGCTCTCGGGAAGGTTACAATTGGGCTATTCCCCTCGGCAAGCCTTGGGGAATAGCACAATTCTAACCTTCCCTTGAGCGTAATAAAACAACTATTTCTCTCAAAGCAGTCATTAATACTATACTGTCAACTTTGTCATGTACAACACATTTCATGGCCAAAAAATGATGATTTCTACATATGATAGGAACAGTTTACAAAATAATGAACTGGAAAGGAGTATAATTGATATTCTATGGTAAATTCATGTATATTTGCTAACATTGGGAAGTTTAGATGAAATTCCTACCTTGATGGATATGTCGTCCTGCCATGTGTCCCACAGCATATTCAGTGTTCCCATGTGAGCTTTCAACTGGAACTGGTTTGCCGTCTTCCATGTAGGACTTTAAAGATTGGCTTACACTTAGGTCACGTAAACTTTCGGTAGGAGCACTAGCAATGTGTTGACCTACAATTAATATTAAAAATTTGCTTTTCTTCAAATACATCACAATCAAAAATTGATAACAAAATAACAAACAGACTAACCTCATCTAAATAGTGTCCAAGTGCTTTATGAGTTGGATTAGTATTAAGAATGGCAAAAACAACAAACTTTTAGGAATAAGGCACATCAATTTTTAGCCTAGACCTAATCAAGTGTCATTTTACTAGTCATACCCTTATAATTGAGAGCAAATGGGCAATTCCAGTTCAAATGTAATGGAAATATTTTGTATGATCAGGGCATGCAACTACACCTGGAAAACTACACCCATATTAAAGACAACTACTGCCTTAATTTTAGACTTCCCTGGACATTTACAACATAGAAATCTACTTCCGAGGGTACGATACCCCTCAGGATATGTACAACATGGAAAATGACCTCCAAGGACAATTATCCTCAAGATAAATTACCCCCAGAAAACAACCATCTTTGATGAGTTAACCTAACCACCCTCCGGCAACTATCTATAGGTGGAAATTTGATTTGGAATTAAGTCCTTATTTGAGATTTCAAAGGTAATATCAACATTTCCACAATCTCACTGTCATTATTCCTCCCTCTAAAAAGAAATAACAGACTGCCTTACTGCTTTTAATTATTATTTTTTTCTTTCTTTCAGTTGATGGAATTTCCTCTCAAGATTATTAAATACTAATACATTTCATTGGATAATAAAAATGACATCACTGTATCCTACTACAGTCATAGCAATGTCTAATTTAAAAGAAAAAAAAGAAGAACTTGGTAGTATTAAGTACACAATTCTACTTTTAAGGTCAACATTGTGGTATAAAGGCAGGGTATTTTACAAACATCGCTACCACTACTGTAATGTATTTTCAATAAGCGAGTTCATAATTAGGATTTGCGCATGGGCAGATCAAGGTCATTCGTACCCAAATTGTAAAACCATTGAGACGAATGCTCGGATCGTGCTCATGAAAGTTATGTAATCAGTATTCATTTATGCACCAGCAGTACATTTATCTGATACACAGGTGGAAGTATTCTTCTCAAGAGGCAAACAAAAGGTATTCATGAAGCACCTCCATCACTTCGGCAGTGCTTATTCAAAATGCACACGTGGGAAGTATCCATCATGTAAAAGATCTGTGGATATTTTTGGGTCATGCGGTCCAGAGCTATTTACGAACTCGCTTATTGCGCCATCTTTCGGTTCCTGTACCCAAGCTTCATCATACGTCAATTGAATTAAAAAACTAATGTAGATATAATTATGTTTGTAAAATGACAAAGTAACAGGTTTTATATCTTTTGTTATTTCTTCACACTCTGTAACTGTCCAGCCATAGAATGTCTGGTTGAATTCATACATTCTAGCTTAAGCTGTTCTTTGTTTGTTTTTTTGCTGTTTAGGCGATTGGTACACTGCAAAGAGTACATAAAAAGTAAAGATCACTTAACCTAAACCCACAGACTACTGTATATTTACCATTCTCTGCAGGTGTCTTTGATTCTTTATCCAAGAGCTGTTCTATATTCTCAGCTGGAAAGAAAATTAAAGAGAAAAAAAACTCAAAGAAAAGATAGTTTCTACCATTTCAATCAGTACAAAATGTATTTCACCTCTCTCTCATGCACAACATTGACATACCTTAATAATATAGTCATACCTGTCTATAGCAACCGCCCAAGGAAAACACAAAAAGTGGTCTTTGTTGACAGGTTCCTTTAGTACATGTTTCAATGAGAAACAATTTTCAAGGGAAACATAAAATGTGGTCTTTGTAGACAGGTGGTCGCTTAAGTAAGTTTGACTGTAATATACAAGTACATGTACAACCAATAAATTAAAAACCGACTTTAGTAAGACCTCTATATAAAGCATGCTCAAGGGAGACAAGGAAAAGTGGTCTTTATTAGGCAGGTTCCATTAGTACCCACTTCAATGGGGAAAAAATACATGTTGTTGTTTTATACACATGGTCGCTAAAGCAGGTTTCAATGTACATTCATCAGGTGATGGAATTCTTGTCTCTAATACTAAGTAGGCCTACAGTATTTTCTGAAACTTTGTGTATATGCCTAAACGAAATGAAAATAATAAAGTGCCAATACCCTACTGGGCAATTCCACATGACATGATAGTTGTATTTCATTTTTCCATTGTTTGTTTCCATGCTAGTTTCTCTTGATTTATCTTAGCTCAGCAAAGATTAAATGCTTGGGACAATATTCTAATAACAATTCCTTTAAGCTGCATGGCCAGTGATGGGTTTAAAGATAAACTCAAGTTCTGGTAAAAAAAAAGAAATGAATTCTCACAGAATCAAACAAAACTTACACTGAATGTTCAAGATTACAAATAAATGTAATTTGCCAAACAATTTTGGTAGAAAATGTATACTGGCTGAGTAATGAGCATAGAAAGATAAGGAAATCAAGGTAAGTCCCCGACACCATTTGTGTAGTCCCATATTTATCTTTCTGTGTACAGTTCTTGTTACATTACCAAGACTGGGCCAAATTTATTATGATTTTGATGACTCCAGAACCTTGCACTACACACCAATACTTACATGCTACATGATCAACTTTTTCTGATCCATTCCACACCTTTTTTTTCTTCACAATGCAATCGCATGACCAGAACTCAACTTTATCTTTAAGCTCGGTCCAAGTCAAGTTTGACAAGGGAAGTTCATCAAAACCAAAGTCTATTTTTTCCTTTATTAAACATGACTTAGAACGTGTGACAGGTTTAACTGACTGAGAAGAATATTGGGGGTGTTACTCTAGTTTCAGAAACTACACAATAAAAGAAAAAGGATTTTGGTGACTTACAATTATATTTCAATTAAAAAACCCAATAAAACGGGGACTGCATCATTTTTTTTTGGTCAAAACACTTTTCTTCAGGTTTGTCCTAATCCCCATGTCCCTATCATCCTGTTTAGCAGTATTTGTTTTAAAATACATGTATTTTACCTTGATTTTTCAATTCTTGTTTCAGATTTTTCTCGAGATCACTTAAAGCGTCAGGGATGTATGAGCTGAATTCCACCTGCACAATAAAAATAAGCAATAAGTTATTGAATTGAACTGAATTGGTTAACGAAAAAAACATGACATGCAGCTCAATTAAGGCTGATATTGTCTCTTTTACAAAGTAATCAGATATTTACATTAATTATACAATGATCAAAATACAAAATTTAAATAACAAGTAAACGCAAAGCGTAGCATCCCCTCGACGGAAAGTTACATCCATTTACCGTAATAGACTATACATTATTTACTGCAGCTATATCTCATGTGCATATTAAGCATTTTTTAATTAGCAATTTTTGCATATTTGCTGAGCTGTGACCTTTGACGTACATAGTTACATACTCAACAACATTACTTACATTATTGAATGAAAACCACATTTTCGCATATATAATTAGGTATTTTCGCATGTATAATTAGGTACTTTCACATATTCAATGAGCTATGACCTTTGAACTACATATTCCGATATCGAAATTGGGCCGTTTTTTTTATACGATGTACCATCACATCAAATTTCATTAAAATCTGTCTAACATTGTCGAACGGAAACCACATTTTCAAATACATGGCCTGTTTTGCATATTTAATGAGCTGTGACCTTTTGACCTACAAACTCCGAAATTGAACTTAGGCTGTGTTTTGATTACCATCTGTCAAACATCACTAAAGTTATCGAACTGAAACCAGAATTGTTACGGACGGACATTGGTATCTGGTAATGGTATGCTCTGAATTCTTGGATCGATCTTTCAAAACTAAATTGGTTTCTCTAAAAAAAATTGTTCCCATTTGGCAAAATGTGTACCTTATATACATGTACAGTATATATAAGTGCGAGAATTCTCAAAACTGACATGACAACGGGTGTTCCAGAAAATGTACACTGTAGGCGTGAAGAAAATGGTCTAGGAGCCCTGAACCTGCATATATATATATATATATATGCAGGTTCAGGGCCCTGTATTTATAAAACTTGTTATCAATATCAAATGCTAAAATTCTATGACAAATTAGTTTTCAGCCAATAAAATTCCCCCGATTTCAGTAGCTTATAGCGGTTACTGTAACTTTTTATTGATCACAAATTTTATGAAACAGGGCCCAGGACCCCGTCTCAGAAACATTTACGATAAATCGCAACTATGTACATAAGAGACAGGAGACTGAAAACTTGCGATTGATTGGAGGACTTGAGATTGATTTGGATCAATCACAACTCTTTATAAGACGGGGCCCGGATCTAACTCCCCTTTTCACAGAACTTTGTGATTAAGACCTACATGTAGCTAAGCTAAACAAAAAGTTTTAAAAATGAATACTTACCTGAAGTGATAAAACTAGGTCCAGTCTCAAGCTCCCTAATCTCTTGTAAAAGCCGTCAAAGTCATCCTGAATTTTCTTTTTCCCTGTAAATCTTTTAAACCAATTTTTTTTGGAAAATTTCTTGAGAAATGCCTGGATATCCACCATACAACCTCGTAACTCAAGAAGAGGTCTGTGAAAAAAGAAAGATAAGTATACTAAAGTGGTGATGTACATGTAACTTGAAACTCATGGTTCTTCCTTCATAATCAGAAGAAAATCACCTGTTTTGGTAAGCTTTTGCAAGAGCTTGTACTGAAAGCTTCTTGAAACCATAAACTAAACTAGAAATATCGCAATCTGTATTGCCGCGCAATGCGAATGTATCCCCTGGCAGTGGCAGCAATTTTGTGTCATCTATGTTCGAAGGAGGGACAAAGATCACCTCTCTCCTCCCTGAAACAAAAGGATGGCATAAAGAGGTCGCCACTAGTGGCTCGGTCTATTGTCAAGACTAGGAGCAGCATCACCAAAACAATATGTGTGTAGATTAGAGTATAATACATCTCTGTAGAAAATTTGAAAGTAATCTGTCAAGAAATGTGGTAGTGAGAGCGCATAAAAGACATATGACCTTTGCCCATATTAGAGACGGAACAATGAGGGCAGCATTGCCCAAAAGTGTAGATGTGTACAAATTGTACAAAGATACATCTACATACAAAATTTGAAAGAAATCCGGCCGTCATGAAATATGTCCTGCAGAGCGCACACTAGACACCCGCCAAAATATGACCTTTGACCCTGTAAAACACGGGACACTGGTAACAGCATCACCAAAATGTATAGGCTTGTAGATTATACTAAGATACACTTCGTTTAAAATTTGAACAGAATCCCTTAAGAAATGTGGCCTATAGAGCACACACAAACCATCCCCCAAAAATATGGCCTGTTACCCTATAGAAGACGGAACACTGGGGGCAGCATCACCAAAAGATATAGGTGCGTAGATTATCCCACGATACTCCTCCATACAAAATTTGAAAGAAATCTGTAAAGAAATGATGCAGTTAGACCGCACACTAGAGTGCACACATCTATCAACATATGACTTTTGACCCTATAAAAGACGGAACACTGGAGGCAGCATCACAGAAATCTATAGGCTTGTAGATTTTATACCAAGATATACCTTCGTTTAAGATTTGAACAGAATCCCTTAAAAAATGTGGCCTATAGCGCACACAAATTTTAATCCACAAAAATATTGGATGGGACATACTTGTCCACTAAATGAGTCAAGGATGTTTTTATGTCAGACCACATGGTTTGTATGGAGCTAGAGCTGCAGTATTGATCAGTGAAGCCTTTCTGGAATGCAAGACAATACTTCTTCAGGTTCTATACAGTGCATCCAAGAAAAAGCGAAACCGAGAATTATCGATGTTTTATCATAATTTAATCACAATTATAATTAATAAATGACACATATTTGTAAAGCTTAGATCCTCCTCTTTCAGTTGATGCAACTCATATGAAGCATATTTCACGCATGAGTGATTAAAAACAATTTGAAGAGAGGGTATCAAAAAGTCTTTTTTAGGGTGGTATCTGAATTTCAAAGAGAAAATCACATTTCTACAAAGTTCATTTTCTGCCCTTTCATATGACACCTCAATCAGGAAAAATGAGCCAGAAATAACAAAGTTCTGTTTGTTTAAAGTAATGCTTGCATTTCCATAATTTGTTTAAACGAATTCGTTTTCACTGGCTGCCTGCCGTAGCAACAAACTGAGTTGACCAAAGACTTAACTCCGTTTCGTTGACGATCAGCCATGCACGAAAGACTTGCATATGGTGCATGGCTGATGGTCAACGAAACGGAGTTAAGTTTTTTGTCAACTCTGTTTGTAGCTACGGCAGGCATGCAGCAAGTGAAAACGAATTCCACACCCCAATCAGGCCAAGTATACATGGCATCTGCAAGAATCTTCAGTATTGAAGGAGGCAGATTATCTTGAAGAAGAACAACAACAACAATGTTTAAATCATAGTTTTGATAAAGATATTTTTAGAGTTCCGAGATGCAGCCTTTTGGGGGCATTTTGAGTAAAACCTGCCCTTATGACACCTCATTTGTTGTACATTGCCTTCAGAATCACAAAGAATAAAGGTTTGAATCTCAATTTGGTAATAAAAACATTGACCAATTAGAATTCATTAAAAAAACTAGATGGAACTTCGACTGGGCGCAGTCGAAAATGATGCCTCCGTCGTAGAGCAATTTTACAAACCAAAACAGAAGCAATTTTCAAATTCAAGTTCGATTGTAATCCATTTACAGGTTCTCAGAATATCGTGATTACAAGCTATTTCTCATATACAATTACATGTATAACCCTTTGATCTTTTGACCTCATGACCCCAAAATCTACTCAGTTCATTGGTTCTGCAAGAATGTCTTGAGTTTGATGGTAATCCATCCGTCGGTTCTAATGATAATGCAATCACAAGTCATCTTTGCATCCATAATTAACTCCATGACCTGTGACCTTGACCTCATGACCCCACAATCTAATCAGTTCATTGCCTCAGCAAGATACATACATGTCCTGAGTTTCATGGTAATCTGTCCATCTGTTCTAATGATGTGATCACAAGCTATTTTTGCATACATAATGAGCCTGTGACCTTTGCCCTCGTAACCCCAAAATCGAATCAATTTATTGGCTCTGCAAGATACAAACATGTACATGACCTAAGGGCAGGAATCCATCAATCGGTTGTTGAGATAACACAATCACAAGTTTTTTTTGCATGTGACCTTTGACCTCATGAGTCGTGACCCCAAAATCTAATCAATTCATTGGCTCTGCAAGATACATACATGACCAAAGTTTGGCAGGATTCCATCAGTCGGTTCTTGAGATTATGAGAACGGGACGGATGGACGGACAACCCGAAAACATAATGCCTCCGGCTACTTCGTAACGGAGGCATAAAATGGAATCACTGTTTAAGAGTTTATACAGATGCTTCAAAACAACAGGAAGGGTATACGGGAGCAGCTTACTATATTCGAAAACTTAGCATAAGTAAAAGCTTTTAAACATCTAATATATCCATCATGAGAGCAGAACTGGCAGGCTAGCTCTATAATGGCACTTGACTGGATAGATGAATATCATCCAATTGCAGTTGTGATTTTGACAGATTCAGTCTCAGCTTTTAAAGCCATCAAGAATGTAAAAGAATCCAGCATAGTAGTTGAGAATTCCTTTGGGATTGATCATTGATGAAAACCTTGAATGGGTACCAGCCCACTGCTGCCTAGCAGGAAATGAACGTGCTGATTTGTTGGCAAAACAAGCTTCAAACAAACTACACACAGATATCATAGTAAACCAAAGCAAAAGTGAGTTCATAAGAGAGTCAGACATTTACTACAAATCCATGTGGCAAAACCTCTGGGATTTTAAAGCAGAGAAAGGAAGACACTTGTATAGCATCAATAAAAATGTAAATAAGTTTTCAAATCAAAAGTTTGAACCAAAAGGATGAAAGATTAATTCACCAATTCACACTTTGTAAATGTAACCTGAATTACTATAAATATCTAAATCGAAAAACACAACATTGGACTATGTGAAGAATGCCAGATGATAGACACAAGTGATCACTTTTTATTATCATGCCCAAAATACGAAAGACAATGTATAGAGCACTCTAAAGCGAATAGAGTAAAAATAGAATATTAATTATGTTTCGCTGTATTATTTATTAGCATCATAGTTATTAATAAGGACGCAACAGTGGTACTATCCTCAAGTATAAATTGCTGGTTTCATAATACAAAGAGAGGCTTCCACCTAACGTCTTAACATAACAATACAGAAAATAACTACTAAACATTTACTGACATTATTAATTTCATAAACATAACGCCACATCAATCCAACAGAGCAAAAATACAAAGAGAGGACCAGAAACTATGCCCTCTCACATTGCCTGGCAAAAATCATCCAACGACGATAGAAATGCCATCAAAACCAACAACACGTTGAATGAGCGCGCAATGCACGTAGACTGCATACCGATGTGTGCAATTTCTATGGAAAGGGTTTTAGCACACAAAACAAAGTGCGCGATCAGACACCTTCTTCTTCTTGATTTCCTTTGCAGATACATGTACTTCATCGGTAGGGGCACTGGTCCGAGAATAAAGATTGTCCCCACAAACGAGGATCGTCTTCGTAAACGCGGACAGACGTGTCCACAAAAAATAAAGAGGCGTCAGCATTTTCGCTGACGATTCTAATTCCCTATCCTTGCATTGGCGATGCGAAAAACGGGTTGCGCAATGATTTTCTTGATGCAGTTTACATTGACTAGCTTTGTATGAAGGGGTGACCAAAGTTCACAGACATTTTAGAACATATTACAAAATGTGATATTCGATCTATGATTTCTCATATTCTACACAAATTTATTTATTTCAATTATTACCAAATGGACGGCAAAGTTTTTTACTACAGATTGGTTCAACTAGAAAAATTATCCTCGAAGTATTTCTGAGAAAGCGTGATCTAAAAATTTGATGTCCGATCGTGCGTGCGCGCTGCATCTCAAAAAGTCATAAAAACAACGAGACCTAAGTTCACGCACAGGGGTTTACAGTTGATTTATCAAAAAATGTGATCCATCAAAAATAAGGCAATATCATAATTTAATTACCAGGCAAGCTAGCCTGCAAGATATCATACAATCAGTACTTGGTACCACTTTTTACTTACAATTTTGAGGAAATCTGCTCTCAAATTGAAGATTTTCAGACCCTTATCGGTAAGTTGATAATTTTTCGGAACGGATCGACGCAAAAGATTGCAAAATTTGCTGATCTTTTGTCAATTTTTTCACAATTTCGTACCCAATTCCAAAGAAAATTTCGTATCTGGGTAATTTTATGTTCCTCTTTCCATTGGTGATATCAGTTTTTCGAAATTTTACTGATTTTTGGAGATAACGAACTTAGGTCATGCGCGAACTTTGGTCACACCACCATACAGCCAGGGTTAGGCACTAAGGCCGATGAAAGTTGATCTCATGGTTCTCGTCAGCGCCCGCATCAAATTTTGCTCGCGCACCAAAAAAGTTCAACACTCATCGCTGACGAAATTCCCGCGTCAAAAAGTCCAGATATGAAATTGCCGCCTCAAAAAATCAACAATATTTTCGATTGGCTGCCGCGCGTGGCCCATGTGACACGCGTCCATGGCGATGTCTGCCAAGTCGATCGCTGATTGGTCTAAAGTAGCGGGCGGCATAATATGCCGCCCGCTACTTTAGCTGCCTATCGCGTAGGCCAGGAATAGTCTGCGGCTAGACACGGGGCGAATGTTTTGCCTCACGCCGTACTCCGGCTTCCCGCTACCGTACCGGGTGGGAGCTAACGCGTATTAAGCTGTTCAGTGCATTGTGTACGTTGCCCAATATACTAGCTCAGGACAGCAATTCATCTGTACTATTTATCGATCGCTTTTGGCCGCACTGTCAGTCAAAATGATTCTTTCACTTTGTGTGACTCAGGGCAGCAGACTGCTTGTCAAGTGGAAGATAGTTTGTGTAGATAGTTTTGATGAAACCTTGACATTTGAAAGGTTTTTTGAGTCTGTGAATAGAGGGGATGTGCTCGGCGTGCCTCCATGCATTGAGTGGCCACACGGGCCAGGCCACGATGTACATCAGCAGCAGCCCTGTGAAAAGTTTGACCCCGCGGTTGACATCAAACTTGCAAAGGTGTACACGGGTAAGTCTCCCGATGCTCTAATTGAAGGCACAATTGAAGATAGAAGAAGAAGAACAAGAAGAAGAACAAGCAAGAAGAAAGAGCAGAAGAACAAATAATAAGAAGCAGACTGAAGACGAACAAAGAAAGATGTATATCGCTATATCATCAAGTTCATAATTTAATACCAGTATAATAAAACAGGGCCTTAAGTTTAAGTCAGAAACGAGACAGTATAAATGAAAATGAAATGAAATGAAGATGGTGTCACAGAAACCCAAATATCACAGAAAATTTGGAAGAAATAGTCATTGGAGTATAATATTGGTGTAAGAGCGTTACATGTATAATGTACAAGACTCGATACCCTCGACAAGTTCTATTGGTTTGTATATGAAAGATGAATTTGGATCAAAATCCCTCATTCAAATTCCAAATATGCCCGCGAGAACATGAAATCAAAGTCAGATGAAAGATGAAAGTTGATCTAAATCCCTCATCAAAATTTCAACAATGCCTGACGAGAACCATGAGATCAACTTTCATCGGCCTAAGGGTTAGACAAGCAGAGATAGAAAAAAAAATGTAATAATATTTAGCGGGGGGTACATATGGAACTCTTTCCACCTTCTCTTTAAATAAAAAAATAGCTTACGATATCCAGATAGGTTTGTCGTCCACATAATTGCTTTCGGCAGCGTCGCCATTCCCACTCCTATCGCCGGAAGTGTGATCCTCCTTGCCCTTGGGCTTGGTGTATCCCTTTTCCAGCAATTCCAATGTCTGATCTAGAAGTTCAATATTCTTGTCGAGGCTTTTCTTTTTTTCTTCGAAATCCTCTACGTCTCTAACATTATCGTGTATCTGTTTAGCTGTCTTTATAATCGTCAATATATTGAAAATGACCGACATGTTTCTGATCTGACGACCTTACCTACATGTACACCTGTAGCTAGCGCCTACGTTTAAGGAGTCGGGCCGGGTCTTAACTCGGTCAAGGGACAACTCGGGCCGGTTGCGAATACGGGGCCGAGTTGTCTCGGCATAATTGGATTTTGGTTAATGACATTTTTTAAGGTTAGGGTTATGTTTCGGGGTAAGAGTTTAGGTTTATAGTGAGGGTTGGATTTAGCATTAGGGTCAGGGTTAGGGTTAAAGCTAAGGTATGCTGGGACAACTCGGCCCCGTATTTGCAGCGGGGCCGAGTTGTCCCCTGGTCCGGATCCACTTCACGTCACATGCACGGTAGAGAAACCGGGGAATCCCCATTTCTAAGCTTGTGCCATATCTCTACATGGCTTGTGCGGACATGATTATCATCTCCAAGCTGTCTGTAAGTAGGCCTACCGGCAGGGGCGGCATTCCCGGGGGAGGGGGGGAAACGCCCCCCCTCTATTTTTTTAGGGGGGATCGTCCCCCCCCCCCTGAAAATTTGAAAAAGTGCACACAAAAAGATGTATAGCGAATACTGACTAAAGGCTGCAACACACTTTTAGGACTGGAGGGCCCAAGACTGCAGCGTTTAGACAAATAAAAATGCAAAAATCTTCTCGCTCGGGAGCTACGCTCCCTCGCATAATATCCTTCAAAATGTACCAGTAAATACCGAGAAAAATTGTAAATTGTTTGTTTTTATACTATAGTTTTGCTTAGGAATGTAATTGTTTAATACAACAAAACTTCAAAAACCTATGCGGGGGTATTCACTTCCGTCACCTTCACCCCTCTCGTCCACTATGCTCACTCGCCCTTGCGTACTGATAGGGGGAGCTAAGGGGGCAGTCCCCCCAAAAAATTGCATGATGGCAAGATATTTTCCCTGAGCTTCCGGGGGCTCTACTCCCTGGACCCCACTCCAATTAGTGACCTGCATGCATGCCAGTGTCACAAATAAGGTATAATAATATGCTTATCTGACCTTAATTAAATTATGCCTAAACCCCTGAGCTTCATGGGTCTCACCCCTTGACCTTCGCCGGGGCTTTGTCTCTGGACCCCACTTCAATTTACGCTCCACTTGCTTCGCTCGCTTTGCTCTACCTGATTGTAAATACTTTAGCCCCCCCCCCCCCACTTTGAAAAACGTTCCGTGGGGCCTGCATGTAACATGTAAGAGTGGTGGTGATGCAGATTTGTTTTTCTGACCCCCCCCCCCCCAAAAAAAAAAAAAAAAAAAGTTTTTGCTCATTGCGCCACTGCTCCCTCGTCCATCGCATCTCGTCCCTCCCCCCCCCCCCCGGTCATGAAAAGAAATCGCCGCCCATGCCTACCGGTATTAGACATCTTCCGAATAATTAAGATCAATTTATACAGCGCAGCTACTAATATATGCGTTGTAATGAAGAACAAAAAATAACATGCATGGAGCTTAACTAAAGCCCCAATGCACTAGATTAGACCATGGACCTGCATGGTCACTGACAGATGGTTATCTCATCATAATATCAGCTCTCAATTAACATAAGAAATGATTAAAAAATGATCATGGGGGACCCATTATGGTCACCGATTAGGCATTGTTTGCTATATAGAGGGCGCAAGTAGGTATAAGTAGTACAGTGGGGCTTTAATAGCTTCCTCATTTCATCATTCTTCATTTCTCATTCCTCGGTATTGCATCTTAAAAGTAACTCGAAGGTGAGGTATATGATTCTTTTATATAAGTAAACAATACTCAAGATTTATTGCCTGTTTTGTATATCCTAGCTCTTCTTTACCAGGAGCTAGTTGTCACAGCCACTTCACCAGTTTAATTGTCAATTCATTTATTTCCTGGTTATTTCTGATTAAATAACATGGGTCACAAATTCTTCTTTTTTTAACACCAACACTATTCTTTGTTCATCCTACTTCACCAACTAAGAAATCCATTCTTGGTTCTACTTAAAAACATTTCTCAATTTTACAGCTTATTGAAATTACTAAAAAGAATACGGTAGTAAGAATCTGGCGCAGATCCAGGGGGGCCGAGCGGACCTTGCCCCCCTTGATATTCATCTGACCGTAATTGAGTGCCTAAAACCCTTAAGCTTCCGGGGGCTCCGCCCCCTGAACCCCACGCCAATTAGTGACCTGCCAGTGTCACAATTAGGTATCAAAATAATGCTCATCTGACCGTAATTAAATGCCTAAAACCCCTGAACTTCCGGGGCTCTGCCCCTGGAACCCGCCTAGGGCCCTAAGGCGGACCCCTGAATGCTAATCTGATCGTAAATTATTGCCTTAAACCTCTGAGCTTCCGGGGCGGACAAGGTATCAACATAATGTTCATCTGACCGCAGGAGCGTAGCCAGGGGGCGGTGGGGGTTAAGGTTAAGAAGATTAAGAGTCGAGAACGGTACAACGAATCGTCTTTTTTCTCTAATGAATTAATGAAACGTCAAAGCTGCCGCGCGCAGGGGCGTCACCAAAGGGGGGGGGGGGTGATGTGGGGGGTGCGACACCCCCCCCTACCTGTCAGGATATTGTCGGTAAAATTGCGCTGCTGTCGGGAAAAAAGAGAAAAGGGGGAGAGAAAAAAAGAGGGAAAGGGAAAGAAAAGAAAAAAAGAAAAGGAAAAGAAAAGAAAGAAAGGAAAAGAAAGGAAAAGAAAGGAAAGAAAAGAGAAGAAAGAAAGAGAAAAAAGAAAAAGAGGGAGGAGAGGACAGAAAGGAAAAGAAAGAAAAGGAAAAAAAAAGAAAAAAGAGACAAAAGGGAAACAAATGAAACGGGAATGAAAGAGAGGAGAGAGAGGGGAGGTAAGAGCCTGAGAGAGGAGGAGTGGGTGTAAAAGAGAGAGGGTGGTTGTTTTAACCAGGCGCGGATCCAGGGGGGGCCGAGCGGGCCTTGGCCCCCCCCCCCCGCAAAAAAAAAAAAAAAAAAAAAGAGAAGAAAGGAAAAGAAGGGAAAGAGAAAAAGGAGAAAAAGGGAAAGAAAGAAGAGGAAGAAGAAAAGAAAAGGGGTAAGAAGGAGATCGGGGGGCCGAAAGGGCCTTGCCTCCCAGGCTGTTACCCCCCCCCCCCCCCAATCAAAAAAATAAGAGAGAAGGAAGGAAAGATAAAGAAAAAAGGAAAAGAGGAGATACTGGCGTACTGATAGAGGGGGGGGGGGCTTGGGGGAAATTAAATTCAAACGTGGTTTATTTCTAATTCCACAACGGTTGATAACAAATAATGCTGAAATGACATAATTTCCGAAATTT
>JAVYIG010013673.1:0-45855 GCA_035222895.1 Strongylocentrotus droebachiensis
GAAAAATAAACACAATAGTATTTGAGGGGGGGGGGGGTGGGTTAAAACAAAAAAAGGTTAACTGCAAACAACACATCCATGCGTACATTATCTATCTCTGTTTTATGGTAAGTGATGTACATTATTTCGTCCTTGTTTTCACGAAGTGACGGTAGTGAGGAAAATCGTAACGCAAAGTGATGCAATTTTTGTTCACTACCGTCACTTCGTGAAAACAGCGACGATTTGATTAATCATTAATTAATAAATTAAGCAAGTTATTCATTTATTTATTAATTGATTTGTACATCTAAGCAATTATTTCTCATATGATTTACTCATTTATTTATCTACTGTGTATACATGACCGAATCTTTAGACATGAGAACACGTACGGCTTGGTTGGCCTAATCAACCCTTGCTCTGTGCTTTTGTTTTCTTCGTTTAATATTCACCGCAATTGCCGGCGTTGCAAGCAGCCACAATGAGCCCTATGTAAATACAGATCACGACTAAACCGATACCCCAGCTGATACACCAACGATACAACCAGCCCAAGACCAACGCCTTGCGTCGTTAGAGGAAACGGAGGCGCCATTGTAATCACCCATCGCTGCACGATTCTTCACCTACAAGATGATAGCAAGATAGAGCGTGAAAGAAAGAGAGAGAGAGAGATGGAGAGAGAGACAGAGAGAGAGAGAGAGATAGAGAGAGACAGAGAGACAGAGAAACAGTGACAGAGACAGAGACAGAGAAACATAAACAGAGAGACATATACACGTAGACAGTTAGACAGAGAAACATAAACAGAGAGACATATACACGTAGACAGTTAGACAGAGAAACATAGACAGAAAGGGAAACAGAAAGTGAAACAGAGACAGACAGAGAAACAAATACATAGACAGATACAGAGAAACAGAGACAGAGAAAAAGGACAGAGATCGACAGATAGACAGTCAGGCAGAGACAGAAAAACAGAGAAGGGTTAAAAAGAAGGAAAAACATTGTTTTTTCCATCAATCCAATACAATCACAAACATACAAATCTGATAACGAGTTCATAAGATTGGTCATGATTGTCACCAGAGTAATTCATTGATATTAGGCCTATAATATGTTCACATAACTATCCAGCTGAACTCTTCCGTTCGATCACCGAGCTGGCTAAATAATTATGTATCCTCCACAGGGATTAAAGGTACACTGTACTACTTGTGGGTACTTGCTCCCTCTATATAGAAAACAATGCCTAATCGGTGACCATTAGTCCCCCATGATCCTCTTTTTCTTATGTTAATTGAGACCTGAGTTGATGAGATAGCCACCTGTCAGCGACCTCGCTGGGTGGTCTAATCTCTCCTGTCCCACATTAGTACAGACGGCCTTAAAGGTAAAGACCAGTATTGGAAACGCCCCAATTTCAAAAATTAAATGGAAGCTCTCATTACCAATCATGTGAAAGAATATGTTTTGACTAAGACATGATGATACAAAATTTGCCGGGAAACCGCCTACTAATTCATATATTGGTAAATTTGTTTCTCTCATGGTCTTGTGAGAGATATAGGGTAGTCCCATATACATCTTTCTGTGTATAGTGCTTGTAACTTTACGAAGAATGGGCCAAATTTCTTATCATTTTGATGATTCCAGAACCTTGCAGATGCTAGATGCTAGATGATCAACCTTTTCTGATCGATTCCACAACGGTTTCTTTTACAATGCATCGCATGACCATTACTGGTCTTTTTTTTAAACGTAGTAATATCAATATATATTACATTATACCGAAACCATTTCAAACTGATTGGCACATAATTCGCTCTATATTGCTTACCTCACTTGATTTGATGAGACCAACAATCCCGAATGGCAGACAGCAGCAAATTGTTACAAAGAGCGCAAATCCAAAGTAATCCTTCGGGGTAGGTCCGCCAGCTGCATGCGTCATCATCTGCTGCCCTGGTGCCTATAATATTCAATATGAAAATACAGTCAAACCTGTCTACAACGGCAGCCCAAGGAAAACACAAAAAAGTGGTCTTTGTAGACAAGTTCCTTTAGTACACGTTTCAATGAGAAACCATTTTCAAGGGGAACAAAAAATGCGCTTGTTTTAGACAGGTGGTCTTTGTAGACAGGTGGGTCTTTAAAGCAAGTTTGACTGTTTATGGGTCACTTTCAAACGAATTTAAGTCTCCACTTGTTTGGTTCTTCATTTGGAAACGGATTACTGATAGATGGTATTTTTTGGTATGAATTTGAAGTCCTTTTATGGTAAATTCAGTTATCTTGGATTTAATCGTTGCTCCTTCTTTGGTGACCCTTCTCTCTCTCTCTCTCTCTTTTTTTTGGCATTGTGTTCGATGGGGACCCCCCCCCCCCCAAAAAAGAGAGAAAAACATAAGAACCAGCCAGGAATATTATGTTTGTTAAGTTAGCATCACATCGGACTACCTGTTGTTGATAGACATAGACTCCAGGTTGCTGTGGTCCATATTGCGCAGGCTGTTGTAAAGGGTATCCAAGAGAAGCGTTGATTGGAACCTCACTAGTCTTCTCATGACTAGGAGGCACAGCCTGAGGCCCGCCCTCCACGGCCCCATTGGTGAATCTTTCGTATTCTGTGTGAAAACGAAAATCATGAAAAAGAAAGTAGGCAGGGGCTATGTAGGAAGGATAGTAGGAAGGGCTATGTAGTGTCTTCAAAGTGGGCAACAAAGGTACTTACTGGAAAAATTGCAACTACCAAGGGTAACCTTAAAGCGAAAAAAATTACATTTTTAAAACATTTTATATACCCCTAAATTATAATTAATACATTATCAAGAATATTCTATTTATGTGGTTCAAGATACTGCTTCAGCAGCATATTTTGCTGTAGTATAATGATGGTAAACATTCATTTCCGAGCGAGAAAAACTTTGTTTGCATGTTTTTTGAGGTAACATAGCGACCTTGCGATTAGCTCACGTTATTGGATGCAAAAAACTATCATGATTGGGTTAATTAAGAACAATCTCATAATAAAAGAATAATAAGACCTTCAATACGAGATAAACTATAATGCAAGCGAGCGTTAGGACAGAGAACAAATTTGTGGGAAAATTGAGAGACATTGCTCTCAGTCGCATTAAACTAGAGGCACACTGTGAGGAAGGTGTGAGAAATCTATTGTTACGGGGGAAATGAGAGATGATACATAATCGTCGGTGTGGTGACAAAACCTCGTATCTCAATTTTTTGAGATTCTGATATTTTTTTGGCATAATTTTGTACCTAATGGCCTACGACACCACCTGATAAACCCATGGAACGCCTCCTGTCTCGGTTTTTTTTACAAATTCCACACAAAGGACGGTGTCACAGCACTAAATCTGTTGAGACAGGAAAGTTTTTTCGCTCTCCTGAAAATTCATGATTTTTGAGATACAAGGTTTTGTCACCCCACCGATTAAGCATGTTATAATGTAGTATATAATATGTTATGCTAATGAAATCTCAGTCTTATTAAAATTAATGAAATGTGCCTAATATGGTTATATAAGTCCATTTCCCTTGAACAGAGAACGATTGATTACCTTGGAATTATAAGTAGTTGAAAAGTTTATATAGGCTAACGTTTTAGCGTAGAAGAGGCACACTTATCAAAGGTGTCGTGGTGGAATGGATACGTCACCGGACTGTGGATCACACGGTCCGCGGTTCGAGTCCCGACGTGGCATTAATGTCCTTTGGCAAGATATTGATCTACATTTGCTACACTCTAACCAAGGTGATGTAAGTGTGTACCTGGCAGGAATTAATTGTAGCCGTAATGACAGCCATGCTAAAGCCAGGGTAATAATCGGGAGCGCCAGGAGTGTCAAGTCTGACACATATGAGCGCCATACAAGATCTCAATATCATTAATATTATTACTTATCTGAAGTTTTTTTAAAAGGGCACTTTTCTATATAAAAAGGGGTCCTTTTTTTAGGGGGGGGGTGTAATGATCTATATTTTGCCGACCATGCATGAGATTTATTAACATGCACACAATAATTTCATCACCAAAACAAGTCACCTGACAAAGAACTTCTTGTCATCACAGAAGAAAAATGTACGCGCAAGTGTGTTTCTCCTCAATATCTCCTCTAATCTATTTAACCCATCCTCCCTCTTCTTTCAGCTAACTCTGTCATGTCGTATACCTATCACCCACTTGCTTCATATTCTCTCTCTCTCTCTCACTCTCTCTCTCTCTCTCTCACTCTCCCCTCTCTCCCTCTCTCCATCTCCCTCCCTTCTCTTATACTCGCACAGTAAGACGTAAACGCGTTTCTACATTAATACATGATGTCTATGCTGCAGCTGCAGTCTTTGACCAACTACAACTCACAAGCATGCTAAAGGCCTAGATGAAAGTCATTGAAAGATGCTTAAATTAGCAGCAATTAGGGGATGACTTCAATTTTTATTTTAGATTTGATAGGAAAAGAAAAAAAGTATTCTCACCAGTTGACATATTGTGTTCTTAAAAGTGACGGCCGAAGAATAAATGCCTGTTGTGTTTGTTGATCAGCTCACGCACTATGAATGTAACTATTGTTGCAATATCAGTGTTTCAGAAATTGCATTTCTATATAAATCATATTAGTCCAAAGTCCTTCCGCAGTCATATCTAATATCGTCATACTACTCAGAGATAAAGACTGCTTGTCACGTGCTCTTGACTATTAGAGGTCAAACAACTTTTTTACAATATTCCTCAAACCGAATTTGTCTTTTTTTAGTCGTGACGGAATGATGATAAATATAAGGAAAGGCATCTTTATCGGTTAAAAAGCAAGAAGGGTCAAATATATACTGCATTAGGAGAGATAGAGAGAGAGAGTGAGGGGAGAGGGGAGAGAGAGAGAGAGAGAGAGAAAGAAAGAGAGAGGGGAGATAAAGAGAGAGGGGAGGGAGAGGGGAGGGAGAGAGGGAGAAAGAGAAACAGAGGGAGAGATAAAGAGAGGGCGAGAGAGAGACAGGGAAAGGGACGCAGAGAGAGAAAGAGAGGATATGGAGAGGAGAAGGGAGAGAGAGAGAGGGAGAGCGAGAAGGACAGTGTGTCGGTAGAGGGCGTAGGGGCAGAAAGGAAGAGAGAAAGAGAGACTAGCAAGTCGAGAGACAGAAATAGGGGCCGGGGGTATAAATAATAACCTTCTTTTTTCTTCCCGCAATACAGGTGCAAGTTATTTTATTTTGTCGGTCACTTATAAGGGCTGCTCCTTTTTTTTGCTGCTACCCAACTTTTAAGAATTGTATGTAGATATTTCATCTAGGCATATGCATTTCAATTGATGCCTCTTCTACATATTTTAGATGTAGTGTTGTTAATCTTTAAACGCTTTTGGTATGCCGTCTTTGCTGCTTTCAAAGTAAAATACATTGGAATTGAAAAAAATGAATATGAAGAAAACAAAAGAGGGACTTTGAGAACAGAGAAAGATATATATATATGTATAATATATATATGTAGAGAGAGAGAGAGAGAGGGAGTGTGTGTGCTTGTATATGTGTGTGTGTGTGTGCGTGTGTTTGTTGGGGGAGGGGGTAGGGAAGATATAATAAGGTAAAGACAAATGTGAGCTGACACGTATGACCCTGTACGTACATTATTTTAATATGACGTCACAGTCATCCTGATAAACAAGAGGGACAAATGAAGTACTCTGTAGCAAAATATGCAAATAGCAAAATATGCACTCGTTTAACCACCCGCTTATACATATTTCCTTTCAAAGCTGATATATGATAATCATACAGAAGTTAGGTTGCATCAAAAGTAGGGTGTCTTTTATTTCTTGCGGGTACCTATTTATCCGTTCCCGGTTTGTACTCACTTTGTAAAACCTGTAAAAATGTAATCATCTTTCTTGCATCAGCCAATTTCATGTTTCTAGTATCGTGTTAGTACACATGGGTCCATATTTTTTTCCCTTTTTATTCCAATAATGTCTTATTCAATTGTTTTCGTAAAAACATAAAACAATACATGTATATATATAAGAAAATGAACACAATGATGGATACATATATACATTTGACAAAGAAAGGTACAATGAAAAAAAAACACATTATAGTATTTAGATAAGTTGGCCGCACCTCCATCTAACAATTTCCACCTGGGATGCCAAAAATACATTTTTGAGGCTATATTTTTCAAAATCCTCTAAGAATTGGCGAGTTACGTGGCTATTACGATGCTATCCAACCATAAGTGTTTAATAGATTCAATTTCTTCCTTACAAAACGTACATAAATCAGAATGGGATATACAAACAGTCTTTAAAGGTAAGTTGAGTTCTGGTCAAGCGATTACATTGTGAAAAGAAACGGTGTGGAATCGATCAGAAAAAGGTGATCATGTAATATAAGTATTGGTGTGTACTGCAAGGTTCTGGAATCACCCAAATGATTAGAAATTTGGCCAATTCTTCATGAAAGTAACAAGGACCGTACACAGAAAGATGTGTATGGGACTTCACAAACATGTGGCATAAAAATCGGGCATCATTTTTAAAGCTGTCTCTTGTCATATTTAGAAAATGAAGGCATTTGAAAATCTATGCTTTTTAGGACTTTATTCTTCTCTGATGTTATTCCACACCTTCATAATAACAATGATAAAGATCACAACTTATTTTACACCTCCCCCCAGAACTCAACCTTCTCTTTTAATACTTACTGACACAAAGAATATTTCGAGTTGTTTTAAACTTAAAATACCTTAATTTTGTCGACAAAGAACATTTAAAAGGAATGATGTAATTTTTATTCAAATTAACAACTGATTATGAAAAAAAATACCTTCCCATTTCTTTTGGGAAACTGGATCTTCAAAGAGTTGTCAACAAACAAATTTTGAATTAATTTACATTCATTAGTTTTCTTTCTCTTTCGGCAAATCATTTCTTCCTGTTGATGAATATTTCTTAAGGTGGGTCTTTGCACAAAATGCTTATATTTTATAGGTATATCCAATGTAGTAATAGTAGAATGGTTTTATTAGAACAACTGCAAAATGGTAGCCCAAAAGCTAAATTACATTGCAAGTTTTACAAGCTCAGTTTTTAAAAGCATATCAACAAAACTTAGATATAGACAAGTACAATATTATAGTTGAATGACATTCTAGAAAATCACAATGAACATTGAATTTATATCAAACTCAGAATATGTGAGAAAAGTACCCTTACATTGCAGAAAATGAAGAATTCTAATAATTTCTCTGTTAATCCAATCCTTTCTAAAGAGCATAGAACCATTTACCTTCATACATGATTTATTCCATATAATTTGATTATGATTAAATTCTTCAGAAGGATTACTCGAAAAGATAAATCACTCCAAGAAATGTAGATTTGTTCCCATAAAAGCATCAGTAACTTGCAAAGATTTATCGTTTTTTGTAAGTTACAAGACCATTTCAATTTACGTATTCTACTGATTCAGTTAAACCTGACAATGGGACTAAAAGCACGTTTAACTAAAGAAAATTTTGATCTCATGTGATCTCACGTGATCTATGTAATCCATTTTTTTCGTATAACATCTGATTGAGACAGTGAAAAAGAAATCCTGTGACACATTTAGCGCTTCATACTCAGGGCTATTGAAGTATATAAGAAGACGGTCATACGAGTACCAAGGATCTGAGTATAGGTAGTAATGTCAACTTCTTTATATTAAAGTATTATTTTTCCGATTATAAAGTGATTAAATGTTAAGTAACCTTTTGTAACACGTATCAGTAAACATTTAACGAGGGCACTTTCTCTCTCTCTCTCTCTCTTGCTCTTTCTCCCGTTTGCAAACTAATTGGAGATGAAAAAAGAAAGTGGTCCTATGGCAGAGTCTTGCAAGACGCTATATAATCGAGGGTTGTGGTCATGAATACAAACTAACTGAGATCAACAATTGGGTTCTTTACTACGCTGCCCTTTTTCTTGTCGAATCATGGTCCCCTCTCCTCCTTCTTTCCCTCTTCATGGTTCTAAATCAGGTCCAAAAAATACCGCCAATGTGGCACCAAGTATTACAAAACACAACAAAACACAGCCACATATTATTCCAACTTTGGAAATTAGTTTCTCTTCAGAAGATAAAAGAGCGGCGCCAAAGTAGTCCCCCACTGCTGAACGGTTTCTTGCTTCAGATAAAGCAAGAAAATACAACACTCATGTTAAGTCATGTATACGAACAATAGCAGAAGATTGGTCTGTAATAGTAACCATTATAACGAGGAGATTGAATGACCACCCCGATTTTGTTTATACTTTATTTTTAAACAACAAATCCAAAAAACAAAAACAACACCACTACCACCACACCAAACCAACACCAACACGAGCAAGAAACAATTTGTGCTAAATACTAAGTGATGTATTCTTGTCAACGGTTTTATCGCAATGATATCCTTCTAATAATTTTTTGGAGAGCTTTTAGAAAGCTTTTTAAAAACCAAAGGAATCATCGAAGAACAGCCACGTGGAGACAATTGTCCCTGGAAAATTATCCGTTTTAATGACTATACTCCCTAACAGCATATACTTAGTCAATCTGAGTGAACATATTCGCGGTCGCACAACTTACTATTGATGTTAGCTAATGCAATGCATGAATAATAATAATTCATTTGACCTCTGATTATTCTGAAAATTAACACATGCTAGGCTTTCTTTCTTCCTTTTTCTTTCCTTTGTGAAAGAAAAGGTGTGGAATGGATCAGAAACAGTTGATTATGTAGCATGTAAGTATTGGTGTGCACTGCAAGGTCTGGAGTCATCAAAATCATAATAAATTTGGCAGAGTCTTGGTAAAGTAACAAGCACTGTACACAGAAAGCTATATATGGGACAACACACATGGTGTCGGGGCTAGTACTACCTTGATGTCCTTGTTTTTCTATGCTCATTACTCAGCCAGTATACATTTTCTTCCAAAATTGTTTGGCACATGTCATTTATTTGTAATCTTGAACATTCAGTGTAAGTTTCGTTTGATTCTGTGAGAATTTTTTTTTTACCAGAACTGGAGTTTATCTTTTATTTAGAATTACTAAAAGTATCATACTGGTTTAAAAATAATAAACTCTCTCTTCAGCTTCATCTATTTAAAAACACAAATGTCATGCCCAAGATTGTCCTTAAAACATCCGATTTCCTGGTACTTTAGATATCCAAAAACAATATTCTTCAGTTTGACTTAAAAACGTAACCAATGAAAAACAACAAAGCTGCTGGACTTGATGACATCCTCCGCGAGCAGATCAAACAGCTTAGACCAGGCACCCTCAACTGGCTTCTCAAAATGTTCAACGAATGTTTGGGCACCAACAACATCCCAAAGCTCTGGAGGAAATCCAAAGTTATTGCCCTGTTGAAGCCTGGTAAAGACGCAGCCAGTCCAAAGAGCTACAGGCCTATCTCCCTACTGTGCCATAAATATAAGCTGTTCGAGCGGCTTATCCTCAACCGCATCGCCCCATTCGTGGATGAACATCTCATTCCAGAACAAGCAGGGTTTAGGCCAGGAAAATCATGCACTGGCCAACTCCTAAACCTCACTCAGTTCATTGAGGACGGGTATGAGAGTAAGCTAATCACCGGAGCTGCTTTCGTTGATCTCTCTGCTGCCTACGACACCGTGAACCACAGAATCCTTACCAGGAAGATCTTTGAGCTGACAAAGGACCGGAGACTAACTAGACTCATCCAGACGTTGCTGTCCAATCGGCGATATTTTGTGGTTCTCAATGTGAATCGCAGCAGATGGTGCAGACAGAAAAATGGCCTACCACAAGGAAGTGTGCTCGCACCGTTACTCTTTAACGTGTACACGAATGACCAACCGATCCACCCAAACACCAGGAGCTTCCTCTACGCCGATGATCTCTGCATCGCCACCCAGAACCAGTCTTTTGTGAAGTTGGAGGAGTCCCTCAGTGATGCCCTGGCCGGTCTCATCCCATACTATGCGACCAACCACCTGAGAGCTAACCCTGATAAAACTCAGATAAGCGCATTCCAC
Organism: Strongylocentrotus droebachiensis; assembly: GCA_035222895.1. Lineage (NCBI taxonomy): Eukaryota > Metazoa > Echinodermata > Echinoidea > Camarodonta > Strongylocentrotidae > Strongylocentrotus > Strongylocentrotus droebachiensis. The sequence continues at coordinate 10,045 of JAVYIG010013673.1, forward strand.
CTCAAGAACAGGGATGCCAACCATCAACTAAGGATCAGCTGGTATGGGAAAAGGCTGAAGCACACTCCCAACCCAGTCTACTTAGGCGTCACACTCGATCGCTCCCTTACCTACAAGAACTACATTGCCAACACAAAGGCAAAAGTTGGAACCCGCAACAGCATCCTCAAGAAGCTAGCCAACACCAACTGGGGGACTGATGCCAGAACAATCCGGACGACAGCCCTCGCGCTTTGCTTCTCTGCTGCGGAGTATGCATCACCAGTATGGAGTAGGTCGGCCCATGCACCCAAGATTGACCCAGCTCTAAATTCATCTTGCAGAGCAATCACTGGATGCCTTAGGCCAACTAAAGTAGAAGACATCTACCTGCTCTGCGGTATTGCCCCTCCACACGTCAGAAGGTTGGTCTTGTCCCAGAAAGAAAAGGACAAACAAGAAAACAATCCACTCAACCCACTCTTCGAACAACAGCCAGTGGGCAAGCGGCTCAAATCCAGACACAGCTTTCTGCACTCTGTAGAGCCTCTTAATACTTGCCCTCACAACCAAAGGATGACTTTGTGGTCTAACCACCTTCAGACCACTCCACATAAACTCTCCCTCAGCCCGAAGGAATCCCTCGCTACCGACTCCAGTGAGACTTGGCCTACCTGGCTTAGCCTCAACCGCCTAAGAACTGGCTACGGTCGATGCAGAGTCCTAATGCAGAGGTGGGGTCTAGGAGATGAACAAACGGCATGTGAATGCGGCCAGGAACAGACAATGGAACACCTGCTAGTCTGCCCACTCCTGCCAGAGCCATGCACCTAAGATGACCTGGCAGCCGTGAATTGCCGTGCCAAAGCCTGTGTGGACCACTGGACGGGACTTGTGTAGTGACTCGATAAGAAGAAGACTTAAAAACGTAAAAAAAAAAAGAGGAAATATATTAAATTGTAAATGTAACCGAGGAGCTAACAAAAACAGACTAATGGTTACAGCTGCACAGCGTCTTCGTCTCAGAACGTAAGAGGTATTCAATGGTTTTAGGTACCCTTATTGATGGAAATCTTAGATAAAATGAACAAATACGATATATAATTACATGCATTTCTAGGAATATTGGTATACTTAATAAGACAAAATGTTATCTTTTTTAAATGTACCCCCCTCCCTCGACCTCGACAACAACATTATCTGAGAAAATTACAGCTTCATAATTTTTTTTTTTTTTTTGTAAAATGAATTTATTGATAAATATAATTATGCTTTTGAACAAATCAAACAATCATACACAATCGATTGAAATAACATCGTAGCATCTTAACATAGTTCAAATAAAACATGTTTCGTTTTCTTGAATAACAGTGTTTTCAAAAATGCATAGCTTCTTTGTTTTACAGTACTTTTCGATCTTTAATCGGTTGTGGATTAATCTTTGGAATATACAAAGAATAGAGACTTCATGAAACACACGTTTGTGATTTTCTGCTTTAATAAATGTCAAATAGACTGCGTATTTTGCATATAATTATGATAAGAAAATTAAAACTTTTAAATATTTTTTTCCTTCAAGTTATAACCTTCAATTAAAACGAATTTGTCAACAGAAAAATTAACATTGTAAAGTTTTCGAATTATGTCTCCAAATTTTAACCAAAACAATCTTGTGTGTTTGCATTTTACAAATAGATGGAGATTGTCGTGTAACTGATCATCATAAGCTTCATAATAATCAACGGACTAAAAATCTAAACATGATGTTTTCCGGGGGTAATTTCTGATAGGGAATTTGCCCGAAGTAATAGGGTTTGTTTAGTCTGGTTGGATAATCGATCATACCTCTTTTGATTTGATGAGAGCTGCAATCCCAAATAGCCCACAGCAGCAGAATGTGACGAGAGCTAGGTAATAGTGGTCATTCGGTATATCAACTATGTTCTGTTGGATCGGTATCTGTTCACAATTAAAAGGTAAATCATTAGGCTAGGATTATCGCTCGGTAAATTTCTTTTTTAACACTACAATTCTGCGTTATTAGGCCTTAGTTGACTATATAGGCCCCTTTTATGTAACAAGTATTTATCAGCTTTACGTGATTAATATGTGTCGCTCCGATGCGTCTATCAAGTTCTCCCTCTCCCCCTTTTTCCCATTTTCTCTTATCTCCCTCCCCCCCCCCCTCGGTCTATCTGTTTATATTTTTCTCTTCCTTTCTCTTTTAATTTCCGATGTCATCTCTCATAGTCTCCCTTTTCACTCTCTCTCCTCTCTCTCTCTCTCTCTCTCTCTCACTCTCTCTCTCATTCCTTCACCCGGTCTTTCTAATTTCGTTTTATCTCTCCCACCCCTCTCTCAGTCTAATTATCTTTCTTTTTCTTTTTCTTTCACTGTCACCTCTCCTAGTCTCTCTTCTTTCTATCTCTCCTGCTCTCCCTCTTTCTTCCTTCCCCATATCTTTCCCTTTCTCTCTGATCTCAAGCAGCCTCCCCACAGTCTATTTATCTCTCTTTTCCTCTTCCCCTTTCTTTCATTTCCTGTAATCTCTCCTAGCCCTACTCTCCCTTCTTATCTCTCCCTCCCTCCCCCTCTCTCTCTTTCTCTCTCTCTCTCCCCCTCTCTCTCTCTCTTTCTCTCGCTCCCTCCCCCTCTCTCTCTCTCTCTCTCCTTCTCCCAGTCTTTTTCTCTTTCTCTCTAAATTCTCCCAGCCTTCCTTTAGTCTATCAATCTCTCTCTTTCTCTCTCTCTCTCTCTCTCTCTCTTTCTCTCTTCTGCCATTTAGGTGTTTAACCTGAACCACCTGCGGCTGGGGTGCATATGTGCCTGGTTGCTGCTGAGGGAACTGTGAAGCCTGCTGAGATTGAGAAGGCTGCGGTACAGGATACTCAGAAGAGTTCGGAGGTGTGTAAGGGCTCTGAGGACCCTGTGCTTGGAATCGCATTACTCTCATCGTAACTAGTAGGGGTATCACGACCTACGCCCTCTACGTCACAACCTTCATTGAAGAATTGCTTGTATTCCGTATCAGGACAATTACCCCCTGGGCAATCACCCCCCGGAAAACTACCCCCCGGAAAACTACCCCCAAGGACAATTACCCCCTGGAAATTTACCCCCCGGAGAATTACCCCCCGAGGACAATTACCCCCCAAGGACAATTACACCCCGGAAAATTACCCCCCGGAGAATTACCCCCCGAGGACAATTACCCCCCAAGGACAATTACCCCCGAAAAATTACCCCCCGGAGAATTACCCCCGAGGACAACTACCCCCGAGGACAATTACCCCCAAGGACAAGTACCCCCGAGGACAATTACCACCCGAGGACAACTACCCCCCCGAGGACAATTACCCCCCCCCCCCCTCGAAACACCATTACCGCGGCCCGAGGACAATCACACCCAGGGAATTTGTAACACTGTGACGTATAATGCGAGCTCCTCTTCAAATTGCTATTTAGAGAAAATGTCATGAACTTTCATTTTCTTAGTTATTTATGACGGAATAGATTTGTTTCGTACAGGGGTTGTGTATAAATTATATTTATATTCGTAGCTCACATTCAAAGCCCTCGTACCCATCTGCCAAATCTTTTTGCTTGACGTACATGTATCCTCCTAGGAGGAGATTTCACCCACCCCTCTCGCTCTGTATCCATTCCACCTTTGTGAAGTTTGACTTAATATGCCACGTGTATTGAATCAAATTCAATTGCCAGAAGACGCATGTATCAAATCGAATTCAATTGCCAGAAGACGCATGTATCAAATCAAAGTACGGAATTTACATTTCTTAGAAATTTAACAATACATTGCGCGCAGATGAGTACCCGTTAATACAGCTAGTCTCCCCAAAAATGGCCCAACAAAGAAATTAGGATGTAAGATATCATTATTTATGCATCCTCTGTAACTTTTCTAATCAGCTGATCGTATATTTGTCTTTGTATGTATAATGGGCCCTCATCCATGATCTATTCCAAAATTAAGGTTCTCTTCATGTTTATAAATGTAATGTAATATATATATACATATATTTCTGTTGTCATGGTGAACTAAAATATGTTTTCTTGTACTGTAATTTATTTTGAAATAAAAATTGCCTTCAAGTTAAATATATTGTATGTACGGTGCCATATTAAAAGAAAATAAGTATCCGCACTTGGGTACATTCATCTCAATGATTTTGTAATTCCAGAGCAGCGTTTTTTCAACTGGGGTGCCGCAAGAGAATGTTAGTTACATGACAGTTTTTTTTTGGCAAACGTTGATTTTGTGAAAAACAAATATCAGAAACGGGTAGAGTATTTATTTTCATGAGAAAATAAAATGTAAACAAATAATAAAATGTCTTTCTTCCTCGCTCGCTGACAATATTTTGTGAATATATATCTTTTATTTCGACATTACATTGTTACCACACTCATCACAATTATAAACATGATGAATCAAGGCAACGAGAGGCCCGAATATCCTCATATTCGTGTATCAAGGTCATGACCGAATATTTCACTTTATATTCGTTTACATTCGGCGGTGAGGCGCCCGCATACCTTAAATCTGTGCTAGTGTGTTGATTACAACATTATGTTTTACCATTTTGAAAATGTCTTGTCCTTGTTTTTCTTGCTCGTTCACTAAATCAAGAAACAAAATTATGTGCCCATACGTGTGTACATAGCACTTGACGAGTGCCAGAGTGATGCAAAATAAATAGTTTGTGAAGAATTTAAGATTGGGCGAAACTTTTCATTTCTTAAGAGGGCATCGTGTCGAACAAAAAGTTGAAATAACGCTGCACAAGAGAAATCCTTCGTAGAAAACAGCAACCACAGTGTTGTTGTTGCACACATTATTGTTTATCGTTCGGCCGTGACGAACGAAAACGTGCAAAAATGCGTGTTTTGCGTGATTTTTTATGAAATGCTTATAATGGCCTGAAACGTATGCAAAACAAATTTAAGACGATTTTGAGCAATTAAAAATGTTACGCGCGCATTAACGCGCGCGCCTACGCGTACGCGCATTTTTGCGCGCATTTATTGACCTCAAATTGACCCGACGGATATTGATCTTAATCTTGATAAATATGAATGTAAAATTACTTTCCGTTATGAAGATATGATCATAAGTTGATTTTTACAAAATGGCGCCTGGATGACGTCACGATGACTTTGAGTCTTTGAAAAGTCACGCAGTTCTAAGTTAGACTAAGATCTATCATCAGTGAAAGATTCATAACAATGGCTTTATTGAGTCTTGAGATATCCTGCGAACAAATTCGAGGAAGAATAATAAATAAATAATAAAAATCTTGACGAAATCAATAGGTGATACGTAGACTTCGTCACGTATCACCTAATTACTGTCATTTATGACTTAAGGGCGTAGCTCCCCTAGTTGATAAGCATAGTAGCATACACATGCTTTAGCAGTCACGCAAAACAAACACTGGCAAATTATTATTCAATAAAATCTGAGAATGTATACTATTATCTAGATCTATTAGGAATAAATCATTGTCAGAATAATTCCATAAATTGGGGAAAAAAAAAAGTTTTTCAATCAATAATAATTGTTCCCTGTCAACGGTAACCATGTTATGCACTGAGTGTAAGTCTGTGCATTTTTTATTCAATACTGGAATGTGATGAAAACATATTCAAAGTACATTGACATACTCCATGTCGGGTAGCATTACAAATTAAAATCAACAGAGAGAGGGAGAGAGAGAGAGGGAGAGAAAGCGGCAAAGAAAGAGAGGGAGGGAGAGAGAAAGAGAAATAGAGAGAGAGGCACAAAGGCGCAAAGGAGGAGAGTTTGGGTTGTTTAAGTGAAAAAGTTAAAAAATATCTAAAGAATACTGACTATGATCGAGTATTGTATTCTCACGCTCATTCATGTACCCCCAAATAGCCCCTTTTTTACTTAGGAAAAATGCACTTTTTTAAAACTTATAATAAGTGCACTATTGCTCTCTTATGAGCGCCCCTTTCCCTTCCTCGTCACGTTGCCACTTTTAACATCCGATAAGTTCCCCCATTCTAATATGAAAGGTGCCCCTTTTACTTTGTCAAGTGCTCACTTCCCTTTGTAATAAATACCCCTTCCCTTTCCTTAAAGTGCCCAGATAAGGGGGCGTGATGTTACCCTTTTTTACATCTGATGAGTGCCCCTTTTCCAAATAAGAGTGTGTATAAGTGTGTGTACTAGGTTTTTACAGACGTGTATCAATAAGATAAGATTATTTACGTCTGGGGACAGACCTTGAAACGTCACCATCCGAAAGATGTGACTCAGTTTCGAACCTGCGTCCTCGGCTGAATCAGTTTGTAACTTCACTTTTAGCTGGATTACAGGCGCACGCCACAACGTCTAGTTAGAGCCCCTTCCTCTTTCTCATAAAATGTCTCTGTCTACCTCCAATAATTGTTCCTATCCAAATCGTATATACGTACCCCCCTTTCATCTCTGATGAGTACCCCTTTCAAGTATGATAATTTCTCTCTTAGAGTTCCTTTTGATAAGTGCCCCCTTTTACTTATATTTCCCCTGTCCTCTTCAAATTATGCTCTTGTTCGTCCATTTAAAGAGCAAATACCACTTTCAAAGAATCGAAACAGTTTATGTAATATCGAGAACTGTGTCTCTTTAAGATATATTAAATGCTCATTTCCAAAGCTATTTAATACTCATTTTCAAAGCTAGTTTAATGTCCCATCTCTAGATACCTAATACAAGAAGTGTGCCCTCTCTTAAAGGTACTATGTCCCATTTGCAGGCCAAAAAAATGAAAAAGTTAAATTCCAACTGCATTTGAAAGATAATACTTATTTAGAACTTCCCTAAAAAAGGTGGGGCTTGAAAATGTCTTCAAGTGGGAAAATAATGACTATTAGTTGTCAAATCGACTTTAGGGCTATAGAGCCCAAAAGTAATAGTCTTGATTTTCAGACAATTGTACCGAATGGTCATACGTTTTATGCTGCGCAAAGATTCAATCAGTTTAATATTGGCCATCACAAGAAGTGGGTTATTGATGTAGACAAATGCTCATGTACCCTTTACAACTCTGTTCATGTATGTTATTACCAAAGAAGAAAAAAAGCCAGTCAGTCACTCAATAGTGTGTGACAGTGAAGTCTAGCAAGTAAACGGGCTTCCTTCCATAATTTGAATATGAGGACACTGCTAACGTTTAAATTTCACAGATAGGACATACATGACATATTCATAATTCCTGCAAAGTTCTACAGAATTTGAGGTTGGCTGCAAAAGGGACATAGTACCTTTAACACTAAATAGTTTGTCACTTTTCAAATGCTAAAATGTATCTTCCAACCTATCACCCTTTAAGCCCAAAGCCCCTTCATCTTCCTAGAATGCCAACGTAGGATTTTTCAAACTCAAAGCAACGGTATAACTACCCTACATGCTAGGACAAGGTGTTATTATCAACCCTCATCTCCCGAGAATCAATACATTTCTCATAGCCTTCTGATGATTATGGGCCCCTATTAGCGACTGAGAGTAATTCTGCTCAAATTTCCCGCAAAAACTGTTGACTCGCTAGGTTCTCTCGCGATATTGTTTATTTCATTAATGAAGTTTTTATTCTATGGTTCACAATACTGTGCTTAAAGCCCCACTGCACTACTTATAGCTACTTGCGCCCTCTATAACGCAAAGAATGCATAATCGGTGCCTATTTGTTACCCATGATCCCCTTTTTCTTATGTTAATTGAGAGCTGATTTGATTAGATAATCACCTGTCAGTGACCTTGCAGGGAGGTCTAATCCCCTTTGCCAAACTAGTGCAGACAGGCTTTAAAACTCCATGAGAATCGGTTATTTCAACTAATAATGAGATCTATAAATTAGTCGCAAGGTGACCTATACATCTTTTAAGAAATTTGCTCGCTCGCTTATGAATGTTGAGACCATCACACACACAGCAGAGTATGCTGCTGAAGCAGTTTCCTTGACAACGTTAACAGAACAAATTAATGTTATGGTCATCCTCGATGATGTATCCATTACAATTAGGGATATATACAATGTTTAAAGATTGCAAATATTCGCTTCAAAGGCATCGTTTAACAACGTTAAATCTGATCTGAGATGCATGACTCTACGTGTTATCAGTGTGTTAGATATGGTGTAATGTTGAAGCTCTAAACAAAATGCGCTTCAAAGTGATTATGAAGTGCCTCAAAAAAGCAAAAATATTTGGTTGACCGGTTGTACCATACTCCTTTTCCCAATACACTGTAGTGTAGTAAAAACCGTTAAGAAAACGGAAAATTTGATTTCGATTTCCAATCATAAATATCTTGATAATCAGACAGGCAATCGGCTTGTTCCAATTCAGATTTTCAGATCCTTTTAAGAAATATTAACTCTGAATTACCAAAATTATCAAAATGGTTTAGAAGTAATAAACTGTCTCTTAATTTAAAGAAAACAAACTATATATACTTTCAGAACAGAAAAAATAACGATATTCCTGACATTGAAATTACTTTGGATGGTGAATTATTGGAAAAAAACGATAGCACGAAATTCCTTGGTGTTTTGATCAATGAAAATCTGAGATGGAATAATCATGTGCAATATATTTCTAATACTATTTCACGTAATATTGGCATTCTCAGTAAATTGAAATATTATGTCCCTTCAAATATCTTGTTTATGTCATATAATTCATTGATACTGCCTTATATTTCATATTGTAACAATATATGGGCAAATTCGAAAAGCAACGTTGACGCCATTTTACTGTTACAAAAGAAAGCCATGCGTATATGTACTGATTCTTCCTATCGCGACCACACCAATCCCTTGTTTTCAAAACTAAAAACTCTAAAAGCTGATGATACAACATTTTCTACAAATAGGACTTTTCATGTTTCGCTTACAAAATGGTCTACTACCTTCATACTTTCCCCCATTGTTTAATTTGAATAAAACCATCCACTCTTACCCCACAAGACAAACTGAAAAATTCCATTTAAGAAATCCAAAAACCGCATTGGCTCTCAAATCCATTAGACACGCCGGACCAGACATGTGGAACTCTCTGCCCATTGTAATAAAAAACCTTAGGACATTGTATTCTTTTAAGAAGGCAGTTAAAACTATGTTATTGTCTAAGTATTGATCATGTCGTGTGTAATTCTACTGTATTCATGTTCGTGTGTACATTGACTGTATATTCAACAATGATGTGTAATCGTCCATGACCTAGCATCGTTTTTCCATTCATGAATGAACCTGCATTCAATCAGCAGATGTATAAGATTTATTGTATTATTACCAACGCTCCTCCTCCTCCTCCTCCTTCTCTCCCCTTTCCTTTTCTTCTCTGCAAGTCACTCTTTTTAATTGTTATTTGTATTGTTGTATCTAAGTTGAGGACTGCCGGCACGTCAAGCTACTTTGCTTATTTCTGTAGCCCTCCTGCATCTAATGTATGTTAATTATGCATTCAATATATTTGTTTAAATTCAATATATTTGTTTAAATTCAATATATTTGTTTAATATCGTTTATTATCAGTATAAAATTATATACACTTGAAATATTGTATCAAGCCATATTATGTTCATGAAAATGTATGATGAAAAAAAGAAAAAAGATGCAGAAACCAATAAATCAAATCAAATCAAATCAAATCAAAAGTCATGAGGTTCCTGACTGACCTAAAGGTATATAATTATCACTGCAACATGAGCGAAATCCAGGATTGTGTTTCAGAGTCTGAGACAATGTTACCGAGCCACTTTACCCTTTCTAGGCGCCCTCCTTTTTTTTTCTCCAGAAAGTACCCTTTGATTGCTTATTTTAATTTATTTAGTTCTGATATGTTAATTTTGCAAACGAGTATTATTTTTGTAACTGTTCTGTATAAATGTTATAAACGATGTAAATATGTTCATTCAGGGCCCCATGGAAGACCACTACTTGCTGGTGAATGGGCTACCCTGTCAAAAGATCAGAAATAAATAAATAAATAAATAAATATTTATACAGGGTGGCACATAATTATCTCCAATTTGGTGGTCTTTCATGAGGCCCTGTTTGCTGGCAGTACACTCTTGCTTTGAAAGACGCTCCGCCGCCCCTGTCTTTTTTCAATTTGTAATGCTACACTCTAAAAACTGAAATGTTAAATGTCAATTTAAAAGGGCCGAGGAGTGACCACTCTTTCAAAATGTCAGATTGTTTCTTTTAACCTATTGGATTCAACCTTTATAGTGTTGGATCTAGCATGTTCAAAGTGTTAATCTACCATTTTGAAAGAGTGGTTACTCCTCGGCCCTTTTAAATGGTGATTAAACATTTCAGTTTTTAGAGTGTACGCAACATGGCCTATGTCAATGTACTTTGTACATGTTTTTTGTTATACCCATTCCTGTATTAAATACACTATTCTCAGAATGACGCTCTGTGCACACATTAACCATCAAGGCCAGGAAACGGACTCATTAGTCATTACGGTATGAAAGCCAGTGTCATTCTACACGCTATACCCATTCAAGTATATAGACGAGTTTCAAGTGCGACGTATTAATATCAAGCACGGTTCATATCACCTCTCTCGCATAGTCACATTACATCGTTGAATGTGAGTGAAGTAAAATCATCAGGATGGCGTCTGGTAAGACATGGACTTTGTATTTGATCTTTGTATTTGAAATTATAATGTTTTATTATGCATGTTGTTCACTTTGGATGTTCGAACATGAAGGTATGCGTACATTCGTGGTTCAGCTTAGATCATCTTGTTCAAAGGGTATATGTTCGATGTGCTTGCTCGATCGTAGTAGGTATAGTTCTGTAGTGTCAGGCCAGGAACCTATCCGGAAGTCACCAGCATTATACCCTAATGAATCCTACCTACACCATCGAAGGCGTTTAAGGATTGCCAACCTATACCTGTCCGCTGTCCCCGAGGCCCCGAACACCCGAGCACCCGAGCACCCGAGAACCCGTGACTGTAATAATAAGACTTTTGAGCCCATATGTTTGACACAAGCGCCCATGCAATAACGCCAAACAACACCAATCATGATAATATTTAAAGGCCTGATTTTATAAACGTACCGCTACTACTACTACTACTACTACTACTACTACTACTGCTACTACTACTACTCCTACTACTACTACAACTACTACTACTACTATTAAATAATCATACTAATAAACAGTCATAATAACAGTAATACAAGGACAAGGGAGGAGGATTAAGGAAGTGGAGGTTTCCAAATGTTGTGACCTACTGTGCTGTCATAGGATCTCTGTACTGTTATTAAGGTCGGGGGGGGGGGGGGGGTGGCCATTATGCCCCCCTCCACGATTTTTCTGATTGTTCGAGAACGCATATGGATGGCGCCTCGCCGCTTGCTGACTTTTTTCTTTAGAGTCTTGCGCATCTTTAAACAAAAAATCAAAAAATTGGACCTATAGTTACAAGGTCACATGACCTTTTGTCTTTGCATTTCAGCCCGAAAATCGCTAATTTTTGTGATTTGTGTACAAAACATATGGAAATGTCATTTTTCCTAAAAATAGATCACACATTGGTTTTTGGGTCTTGTTTAAAGTTTAGGTGGTTGTTTTGGGAGTCAAAATAGTTGAATTATAGGAAGAAATGAAAAAAAAACAAAAAACAATAACATAAATAAGTTAAAAAAACAATGAACTACATAAGAAATTATCAAAACAAGAGATTACATAAGGAATAAGCTGGCTCTTCCAATTTTTGTTGTCGTATTATTGTTACAAATGGTCTAATGAATATATGTAGTGAAAAAGAATGCTTAAATATGAATAATATATGATTTATGGGTAAAAATGTGATTTTATGACGTTATTTGCATAAATTACCATAAATATGCAAATGAGTGATTTTTTTTCAAAAAATAGAATTTATCATATTGTTCTATACACTTCACTTGACATGCGTGCAAATTTTCGCGGAGATCGGCCACTTCACGGCCGAGATCTTAGGGGGGGGGGGCATAATGGCCGTAGTAAGACTTCAAATAGCCCGGCCTTATTAGGGTTAATACATGTAGTTACCACTGCCTTATTGTGATGTATTTGCCTTGGTCTGAAATTACAAACACGGAGGTTATTCAGTATTTGAAAATAGCAAATGTTATTTCATTCCATATCGTATATTAGTGATCCAATGATTGATCCTGTGTTCATGCGGCTAAGTGCGTCACAGTATGAAAACAAAAGTATGTTCAAGTGTATATGCCAGACTTACTAGTTTGGTCAACGAGCATCATTTCTTTATCTTACGATCAATATTCAAGTTTCTTGATTCGACGGGCTAAAAGTAAATTGTCAAAGAACAGTAACAACATTAAAGACAGTGAATGGTTTATAACAGTCATCGGTTTTTAATGCGTGGTGAATGACTATCAAGTTTTCGTTTTATGTCTTTTTAAATTGTTCATAGTGGGACATTGCAGATGCACAGTTACAGAAATAAAAGTTTAATGAATATTAAAATAATGCTAAATATATTACTCATTGCGGATATAGTATCGAAAATGATATCGCTAGTGATATTCGTTTGTCTCGCAATGTGGTCAATAAGGAATCTAAAAGATCACGACGTTTCGTATGCTACTGCGATACTTCGTCAGGTGATAAAAACTATTGTAAGCAAGCCTAGGGTCTTTTATACTTTACGGGAGGACCATTCATCTACCATAGAACCACCATTCATCTACCATAGAGTCACCATTCATCTACCATAGAGCCACCATTCATCTACCATAGAGCCACCATTCATCTACCATAGAGCCACCATTCATATACCATAGAGCCACCATAGAGTCCTCATTCATCTACCATAGAGCCATCATTCATCTACCATAGAGCCACCATTCATCTACCATAGAACCACCATTCATCTACCATAGAGCCACCATTCATCTACCATAGAGCCACCATTCATCTACCATAGAGCCACCATTCATCTACCATAGAGCCACCATTCATCTACCATAGATCCACCATTCATCTACCATAGAGCCACCATTCATCTACCATAGAGCCACCATTCATATACCATAGAGCCACCATAGAGTCCTCATTCATCTACCATAGAGCCATCATTCATCTACCATAGAGCCACCATTCATCTACCATAGAGCCACCATTCATCTACCATAGAGCCACCATTCATCTACCATAGAGCCACCATTCATCTACCATAGAGCCACCATTCATCTACCATAGAGCCACCATTCATCTACCATAGAGCCACCATTCATCTACCATAGAGCCACCATTCATCTACCATAGAACCACCATTCATCTACCATAGAGTCATCATTCATCTACCATAGAGCCACCATTCATCTACCATAGAGCCACCATTCATTTACCATAGAGCCACCATTCTTCTACCATAGAGCCATCATTCATCTACCATAGAGCCACCATTCATCTACCATAGAGCCACCATTCATCTACCATAGAACCACCATTCATCTACCATAGAGTCATCATTCATCTACCATAGAGCCACCATTCATCTACCATAGAGCCACCATTCATTTACCATAGAGCCACCATTCTTCTACCATAGAGCCATCATTCATCTACCATAGAGCCACCATTCATCTACCATAGAGCCACCATTCATCTACCATTCACTACCATTCAAAATATGCAACAAAATGTTACGCTTAATTGTAGCATTTTGAAATGGTATATTCAGAATGGTAGTTTGGGTCTTGATCTATGGTTAGCAGAATGGTGGCTGTAGTGCGTTCTATAGTACACAGAATGGTGACTATAATAAATTGAATTTTTGAGAAATCTAAACTTAAATGTTAACTTACAATACACACATGACGCTTATTAAAAAAATGAATTGAATGAAAGTGGCAGGATGTATTTGGTTTATATCAAAAGTTGTATGCATGTACATATGCTAAAAAATAAAATAAAAGGCAAGTAAAATATATATCACATAAACATGTACACTACAAACTAAAATGAAAGGCAAGTTCGTAATTGCAACACATATTACTTGGAATTATTCTACTAAGATGTAATAAATACCCACATATACAGTGTGAGTCAAACAAAACTTTACACCTAGGAAATTACTAATAATTTAAAAAATAATTCATGAACAGTGAAGTATTATACATCATATGAAAGAGTGTTTTATCCTGAATCGTTTGGTACCATTTGTGGGTGGTTTGTGTTCACGCTTGGATGAACAGGAGGTATTGTTTGCGAGAGTGCAAAAATCGAATTGCGCCAAAGTATTAAAGTGAGAGAATGAATTGAATGTATGAAATGAGATGCATTGCAGATGCTTTTTTCAGTAGCAAAGTCACACACACGCACATGCACGGAATGATATCCTCTGACCGCCTTGTGCCTGCTGTATCGAATCTCGAACTGCCTCAATGTTTTTTTGGTGTCCTAGCTGTTATTCGACGGCCTGAATATGTCCTTTGTTGAGGTTGAGGTTCGTTCCCGTTCTGCGGTAGCCTACTTATTAAATTTGTTATAAACAGTTTGCCTAGAAGGACACTTGATGTTTGGGAAACGTCGTCGGAAGCGTCTTAAGACCTCTGCCACATTGCCTTGACATCGTGCCTTTTCTGTCACCAAAACAGATCGCTGTTGCGGGGTAAACTGAGGACGCACCACGTTTGCCATCTTCAGTTCTTACGTGATGCCTGCCAGGTCAGGCAAGCCATTTGAGCACAAGCTCACACAAAAGGACAAAAGCATGATGAAAGCTGCCATTCTTTGGGAATAAAAGAAGCGACCATTGATTATTCTCTCTCACTGTCGTGTATTCAGACGGTTTATAACTTCATATGTGTTGTGGTTACCTTTTTGGAACCAAGACATCATTACGTAATGAACATTACTGTAAATTTGCAAATTTCTCAATTGATATCAAAATGGAATTAAAATTCAATCATAATGCCATTAAATGAAAGTTTGGTGCATTAACATCATAATGAATTGTTTCTCCCAAAGGACTCAGTCAGTCTGCATCTAAATTTGCTATGCGAGTGTGTGTGTGTGTGTGTGTGTGCGTGCGTGTGTTTGTGTGACTTATTGAGTGTGACTCTGTGTGTGTTTTGATAAGTGTGACATGATTAATTTTGGTAGGGATGTTATTTGGATCTGCAAAGACCGAATTAATACCGAAATCCCAATTGTTTTATTCAAACATCACATAAGCATTATTTGGCGCAAGTCGATTTTTGCACTCTCGCAAACAATGCCTCCTATTTATCCAAGCGTGAACACATACTACCCAAAATGGTACCAAACGATCTGGGATGAAACACTCTTTCATATGGTGTATAATAATTTACTTTTCATAAATGATTCTTAAAATTGTTAGCATTTTTCTAGGTGTAAAGTTTTTTTTGACTCACACGGTATATCACCCTAGTTCCTCTAAATAATCGGCAAGTTAAAAAGAAACAACTAAAATGTCATATACAGTGTGTACGTAAAAATGACTAAAATGAAAGGCAAGTTAAAAATATATAAACATGTACAATACAAAAAAAAAGCACTGAGTTGCAGCACAGAAATGTTCTAAAACATTGTATAAACATGTACAATGAAGTTCAAGTCAAAGAGGTTGTATGTGAGTTCGAAGAGGAGCAGAAAAGACAAGCCTTGCTGCTCTGAAGGCGATCAAGGTCCCTCTGGCTGAGAACACTGAAGACCCAACCCTTTCTATACTCAAACTGTTTACATGATTTTGATAGACCCTCTGTGTCAAACAATCTCCCCTGTATCGATCGGTATCACTACCCCCACCCCATGATTCGATGTGTAACCTCGTCTATGCCATGTTCCCTCGTAGGGCACTGCCACGTCCACAAAATCATTTTCCCCGATGGTCAGATCCTTGTCCATGGCCCTTTGACGTAGGCATGCTGCCACCTTCTTCTTCTGATCCTTACTGGTCTGCAAAAAAAAAAAGAGTTTGTAATAAATAACAAGTAAATTTCAAGTTCCCTCAGGCCCCTTACTTATTAGACCCTATTACAAATATTTATATTTGATTAATTTTCATCCCTTGATTTGACAAGAAGGGATATTGATGTACATGTATTATACTGTCTATCGACCATAACTAAGAAATAAAAATATGTTTTGATTAAATGTACGTACAGCTAAGATAATGTAATGAAGAAAACACAAGGCTGGTGACTAACCTCTTGGGATAAGGAAGATAAAGTGGCTATGTGCCTGTTGTAGCTAGGGGCTTCGACTAGTGGGGCTGTTCCGAGGATGGTCAGCAAGTCGCACAAGCTATCCCGTGCCAAACCCACCTCCGTTGCTGCCAGAGTAGCTCTGCGGTTTATTTCTGCAGACTTTCCACGTCCTTCGCATTCATTTTCTGATGAAGAGAATGTCCTCTCCTTCTTGCAAATGAAGCAACCAAGGACCATGGCGCAGTTCAACCCATTCCTCTTTGACAAATTCTCCAGAGGAATGAGATGCCCTGTAAAAGATATCCAAAACACTTTATGGAACAGGGAAAATATTTTGAAAAGCACAATCCCCAAATAATAACAAAGTGCTAGTTATGACATACATGTAGTATATTACACAAATACACATTTTCACATTTTTCACGGAAAAACATTGATATTAGTACACATTTTCACAGATTTCACGACAAACCGCTGCACAATACAAGTGCATACCGATGGTGGGTTGCGGGCGGGCGCGCGCCTGTGTGAAGTTATCTACCGTAATGTCTCGGATCCTCATTACGGTAGATAACTTCACACAGGCGTGCGCCCGCCCGCAACCCACCATCGGTATACACTTGTATTGTGCAGCAGTTTGACGTGAAACCTGTGAAAAAGTGTACTAATATCAATGTTTTTCCACAAAATTCTCCAAAAATAACAAGAAAATTGACATGAAACGGGTAATCAACATAACAACGTGTAACTCATGATCTTTATTTAAACATTTATTGAACCTTTACTTGATTTTGGGTATCCACGCCGGAGTTACGGGTCAAATTTTGGGTAGGCTTCTGAACTAGCGCCCAAAACTCAACTAATTTCACTAAAAATCAGTACTTTAGTGACAATTGATGACACCTAAATAGCAGTAAAATACAATTTGTTAACGTACCAATATGAGAAAGAATAATTTAAAAATTCAAATTGTAAGTCTACTGTCAAACTTGCCGATCAGCCACATCGACATAAATAGTCAATACACTCTCAATACACAAAAGGCACACAATCATGCCGATTAGTCACATCGGCATGATTGTGTGCATTTGTGTATTGAGAGTGTATTGACTATTTATGTGAGCAAATGCTACCTATTAACGCATAGTGCAGTGCTTAAGGTCAATACGCAATAGCATTGACTCTCTTATTCTCCATGCTTTGCTGGAGTAGTCTTTAGACCCCATCCTTATTTTTGTACATTCCGATGCCCCACTTAGATTCACCATAGAGTAAAAGGAGGGGTTTTTCGGCCACTTAAGACAAAATCCTATTTTTTGGACTCTTTACTTCCTATTTATTATCATTTCTTGTTCAAATCATGAAGCAAATACTAATATTATTTAAACAAAGAAAGAATCCCATAAAAAAAAATCATGAATTGCCATGACAACATTCATTTCCATTTTCACTGTTTCGGAGGTAGTTTTCGGCCTAGCGAGGCAGTTTTCGGCCGCATGTACAAAGTCAATAGGAAGCAAGCAAGCGCGCCATGCGTTTCCCCACTGATCTATAGCACTAGCGGCCAGAGCAGGTATCCCAAGCCGGAGCTTCCCGTACCGAAAACTACCTCTGCGGTGATCAGAAATTGGAAAGTTGAGTTTCTGCCCTTTCATATGACACCTCAATCAGGAAAAATGAGCGAGGAATAACAAAGTTCTGTTTGTTTAAAGTAGCCCTTACATTTTCCTAATTTTAACAAACGAATTCGTTTTCACTGGGTGCCTGCCGTAGCAAAAAGCAGATTTGACAAAAGACTTAACTCCGTACGTCATGACATGTAACACTAGGGCGCTTTAGTAACGAGACGGTACGCACAGGAGACGGAGTGTTTAACCAACTGTGACGGGTCTCGCACTCTTGTTACCGTCGTGACGTTTAAGCGCTTTCGCTGTCTGCTAAAGGCGACGGGGACGCAAAGCCGCGCTGAACTGCACACCTGCTGCATTTTGGTGCTAGTGCTCTTGGGCCTCGAGGCTTGGCCGGAGCGCCGGGGCAATAGACCCGGCGGTGGGCTAGTAGTGCGCAGCGTGCAGGCACGTCATGCATAACGATGAAAAAGGGCCCCCAAAGTAGGCCTAAACGGCCAAACCATCAATTTATTGTAGATTTAGGTATAGATACCGAACAGACATTGGAAACACTAGTAGATTCCCTGTTTTTATCTTCAGTAGGGCCCTGTATTGTTAGATCTAGATACAAATTATTTGTCAGCTCTCTCTCTTACGTCGTGTTTAGGGAACGAACGCTATGTTGGCCGAGTACCGTTCCGAAAATCGACGGGACGGAGAGAATTCAGAATCGCGCATGCGCAGTTTGTTTTTTTTCGCTCGCATTACCGTCTCCTGTGCGTACCGTCTCGTTACTAAAGCGCCCTACTGTCGTAATTTCACTCCCCCCCCCCAAAAAAAAAATGTTTATTGATATGATCTCATTGCCATCATTGATTTGTAATATTAAGGTTCATTTTTTTCCATGAAATAAATGAAAATAAAGCTGCATGGAATCAGTCTCAAGAGTAGAGCATTTCGTACCATAAAGAACACATCACAATAGAATGGGAGTATATTGACGTTGTTCTGGTTTTGGTTCCGGATTTGTACTCCGACAAAGCGGGATACCGCATCGCGTCACCTATATAAATAATCTAGCATTGTGGACACGCTCTGTAGGTAGCCTTTACAATTATGAAAATTGTGGCTGTAGTGGCTTTACACAGTGCTTACACTGTGTGATAAGGATAGTGTATTCACATGTATATTGAAATGTCTCTTGTATTTGGGGCTATGATTTTCGGTTGGTGTTTCAACAGTGTGTTTTCATTTTTCCACAGACTTAAACCTCTTCAAAGGCAGTTCGTGCTTTTGCATGCAAAACAAAATATGTAAATCAATCCTGTGCTGCCAATCTGCCTTACACTGCTTCTATTTAAGGCTGTATTTGACGTCATTTCTAAACAATTTTGTTGAACACTTTATCATATTCATTACAGAATACAGGCAACTCATCAATGAAGGTTGTGACGTAGAGGGCGGTGGTCATGGAACCCCTCCTAGTTACGATGAAAGTAACGCGGTTCAAAGCTCAGCTCCACCTCAGAACCCTTACCCGCCTCCGAACTCTTCTGAGTATCCTATGCAACAGCCTTCTCAATCTCAGCAGGCTGCACAATTCCCTCAGCAGCATCCAGGCTCCTATGCCCCTCAGCTGCAACCAGGCACCTATGCCCCTCAGCTGCAACCAGGCACCTATGCCCATCAGCAGCAACCAGGCACATATGCCCCTCAGCAGCAACCAGGCACATATGCCCCTCAACATCAACCAGGCACATATGACCCTCAGCAGCAACCAGGCACCTATGCCCCTCAGCAGCAACCAGGCACCTATGCCCCCCAGACGCAGGTGATTCAGGTATAACACATGTAGAAGAGAGAAAATGAGAGAGATACATTTTATACTGAGGAGAGGCTGGACGAGATAAGAGAAACTGGGAAAGAGAAGGAGAAGGAAAGAGAGGGAAAAGGAAAGACAATGAGAGACTAGGACAGATGACATGAAAGAGAGGGGAAGAAAGAAAGAGAGAAAAAGGAGAGATGGAAAGAAGGAAGACTAGGTCAGAAGACATCAATGGGAAAGAGAAGGAGAAAAAAGAGAGAGAGAGAAAGAGGAGAGATTTAAAAAAAAGGAGAGTAGGACAGATGACAGGTAAATGTAAAAAAGGGAGAAGGAAAGAGAGAGAGAGAGAGAGAGAGAGACAGAGGAAGGGAGGAAGAGATAGAAAAAAGGGGGACTAGGAGAGATGACAGGAAAAGGAAAGGAAGGGTAAAACAAAACAAGATAGATAGACTGAGGGGAGGCTGGGAGAGATAAAAGTAAAATGGTAAGTGAAGGAGAAGAAAAGAGCGAGAGAGAGAAAGAGAGAGAGGTGAGATAAAATGGAGAGAGCCCAGGACATATAACAGGAGACTGAAAGAGAGGGGGAAGGAAAGAGAGATGGGAGATAGAAGGAAACTGGGAGGGATAAGAGAGAAAGAGAAGGAGAGGGGAGAAAGAAAGAGAGAGAGAGACAAAGAGAAAGAATTCAACAGCATTTGACGATGATTACGAAAACAAAAAATGAACCTCCACTCAAAATGATAATCAACATTTTCCTTGTAAAATCATAATAACTTTTTGTTTTAATCCGTAGGCTAGTTGTGTGTGAAGTTGGGTTTTACTGACGTGTATCAATCATAAATGATTATTTACGAAAGATGTAATGTAGGCTAGGAGGTGAAATCTTTGTGGTACATGTGGTAGGTGCTCTGGCTGACAAAACTCTGACAAAAATATTTTGTCTTGATTACCACGGTTACCATTGTTTAATAAGTGTGCATAAAACTTGGTAGATACACCCGTATGACATATATTAATCACGTTAGCCGAGAAATACTTGTTACGTAAAGGGGCCTATATAGTCAATCTAGGCTCAGTTATTAAAGCAGAATAATATTGAAGTGTAAAAAAGAAAGTAATCGACGTATAATCCTAGGCTAATGATTTACTTTATAATTGTGAATTCAAACAGGTCCAACAGCCGATCCAACAGAACATAATACATGTGAGCACGGGAATGGCACCTAATGACTACTTTGGTCTAGCTCTCTTCGTCACACTCTGCTGCTGTTTGCCGTTTGGGATTGTAGCTCTCATCAAATCTACTGAGGTATATATTATGGACTATCTAACCAGACTAAACAAATCTTGTTCAACTTCCCTATCGGTCATTACCCCCGGGAAACAACATTCTTGCATTTTTAGTCCATTGACAACTACGAAGATGTATTTTTCTAAAACATTTTCGTTGTCGGGGTCGGGGGGGGGGGGGGGGGGGAGATATTTTTAGGAAGATAACTTCTTGTGTTTTTAAGAACACCAATATTTCTACAAATGCATGCAATTATATGTCGCATGTGTTTATTCCAGTCAAGATTTTTCATCAATAAGGGTACCTAAACATTCTAAATAGCTCTTACGTTCCGATGGTATATCATCAATAACAATACTGCGCATGGCAAAATCTTTGCCATGCGCATATATAAGTTTAAAGTGTATGCAGCTTGTTTATTAATATAAAGAGATAAAACAGTATGCACCTTTTGATTATTCTATATATATTAAGTATGAATAAGGGCATCCAAATCCTGATGAGAAAAAATGTTGATGTCGTCAGCAAACACACATGTAGTATAAACGATAATAGGGATGATGCATTAGTTCTATCATTTATAATAAAGGGGACCTAATATTGATCCTTGTGGGACTCCATATTTAATTGTAAGCTATTGCGATGAACCATGCCCCACATATTGATGCCGGAATGATAAATACTCTTTAAACCATAAAAGAGCAACTCCTTCAATTCCATAAACTGGAAGCATTTTAGGTAAAATATAACTTAGTTTATGAAAAGCTTTTGATAAATCCATGAAAGTACCAATTATATGTTGTTGTTTTTGTGTTTCAAGAACCTGCTAAAATAGCAAGCTCACACGTGGTGGTAGATGGTGATGTACACAACTTCCTGGTAAAAAGTCAAACAGTGATGTCAGGAAAGAAAAGGAAACAAAAATAAAAGAAAGCCAATCATGTTTTAATTTTCAGAATAATCAGAGGTCAAATGAATTATTATTATTCATGCATTGCATTAGCTAACATCAACAGTAAGTTGTTCGACCGCGAATATGTTCACTCAGATAGACTAAGTATGCTGTTAGGGAGTAGTCATTAAAAAGGATAATTTTCCAGGGACAGTTGTCTCCATGTGACTGTTCTCCGATGATTCCTTTGGTTTGTAATTGCCTTCCATTGCGATAAAACCGTTGACAAAAATAGATCACTTAGTATTTGATACAAACTGTTTGTTACTCTTGTTGGTGTTGGTGTGGTGGTGGTGGTGGTAGTGGTGGTGGTTTATGTTGGAGTTGATGTCTACAAATAAAGCATAACAAATTCGGGGTGGTCATTCAATCTCTTTGTTATAACGGGTACTGATCTTCACTAATCTTCTTCTATTATCAGTAAACATGACATAACATGAGTGTTGTATTTTCTTGTTTTATCTGAAGGTAAGGAACCGATCAGCAGTGGGGGACTACCACGGTGCCGCTGTCTCATCTTTGGAGGCGAAACGCTGGTCCAGAATCGGGTTACTGTTTGGAAGTATTTCAATCGGTGTTAGTGTAATTGGTGGCATTGTGTTTTCTACATTAGGCTCATCCGTTCAATATGGTTATTAGAAAAATAAAGAGAAAGAAGGAGAAGAGGGGACCATAATAAGAAAGGAAGACAGGCTGTGTAGTTTAAAACCCAATTGTTCGATCTCAGTCAGTTTGATTTCATGACCACAATCCTTGATTAAATAGATTTTCGCAAAACTCCGCCATAGGACCACTGCAAACGAGAGAAATAGCTAGAGAGAGGGAAAGTAAGGGAGAGAGAGAGAGAGAGAGAGAGACTGGGAAGGGAGGGAGAGAAAGAGAGACATAGAGGGGAGGGAGAAAAGAGAGAGAGAGAGAGAGGGGGAGAGAAAGAGAGAGAGAGAACGGGTGGATTAGAAATTACTCCTTTTAATTGTTTATTGATACGTGTTACAATACGATACTTTAATAACTTTCCAATCGAAAAATAATACTTTAATATAGTTCAGATGACAGTACTACAAATACACAGGTCTTTGTTACTCGTATGACCGTATTCTTGTTTACTTGAATATCCCTGTGTATGCAGTACTAAATGTGTTAAAGGATTTATTTTCCAGTTATCTCAATTAGAGTGTATGTATTTAATGTATAATACAATAAAAACATGAGATCATATGAGATCTAATTTTCCTATAGTTAAACGTGATTTTATTCCCTGGGTCGGGTTCAACTGAATCAGTAGAATACGGACTAGTAATGGTCCTGTAATTTACGAACAGACGATAAATCTTGGCATGTAAATAATGTTTTTATAAAAGAAATCTTATTACCTTGGAGTGAATTGTATCTTGTAGTTAATCCCGCTGATGAATTTATTCATAATTAAATTATATGGGATACTAATTCATGTATCAAGGTAAAAGGTAAATGGTTCTATACTCTTTAAGAAGGATTGAAAAAACAGGTATCATTATAATTTTCTCACATATTCTGAGTTTGTAAATAAATTCATTGTTCATTGTAATTTTCAAGATTCGTATTCATTTATATCGGCTATACGTATACAAGGGAAGCATACTTGCGAAGACCCACCTGAAAAATATTAATTACCAATAAGAAATTATTTGCAGCGTGACAAATTTAATTGAAGAATGTTAACTAATTCATACATTTTTTGTTGACGAACTCTTTAAAGGTGAAATTCAAAGAAAATCCCAAATATGTCAACTAATGTATGACTAGAAACTGGTTAGCTAACAGATGGCCATCGTACAAGCTTTAGGTCAACTACATATTGGGTGATTTATAAAAATACAAATAGAACCACCTGCATAGCAGCTGGTATATAAGAGAGATTCGCCGGAAAAAAAAAACGATGTTTTAATGACGTCACTATATGGACCAATACCGCCCAAGCAGACGACATCCCATAAAGACTGAGCATAATTGCAAAGCTTTTATTTGTCAAATTATAATGAGTTTAGTGTATATAAATGTGATGGCATGTCAAACCATTCAAAAGGGGATATGACCCGATTCCGATAACTGAAATCTTTTGCTTGTAAAGACACAGGATAGGGGTTAATTAACAATCAAAGAAACCAGACTTTCGAATTGAAAATCCCCCGGAATGATATTAAGGACGGCATTTGTTCCCTCTTGAAACGCCGAACACACTGCGATGTGTGCAGCTGAATATTCAATGGCGTCTTATTTTGTTTACAAGCAACATATTCCTTTATTTTTGTATCGCTGCATTTGTCATCAAAATAAAACCATGTGCGGGGTTTAGAGTGAGGCAATAGATTATACATTTAGCCTGACGGTAGTGAAAGTAAGAGAAAGAACTCAAGAGAAGATGAAAACACAGGCCCTGGAAATGTGTGAGATGTCATGGGATAATCTCACTATGAACATGACTGACAAAGAAAGCGGACAAAATATACAGTTCCTCAGGTAGACAAAGGAACATCCCTTCACTGCTATTATGTAAAAAGGTGAATATGCATGTGACACCTGTTCTACACATTTTTACATAATAGCAGTGAAGGGATGTTCCTTTGTGTACCCGAGGAACTGTATATTTTGTCCGCTTTCTTTGTCAGTCATATTCATAGTGCATGGGACATCGTCTGCTTGTGCAAAACGTGTCCATACTGTGATCTCACACATCCCAGCAGCGTTCGGGGCTGTATTTAAACGTTTTATAATTTATAATAATCATTACTTCGAACGTTTCCAAGCATTGAATTTTGATAACCTTGTCGAATCAAAGTTTCAACTTTGCAATAATGAAATTAAGTTAGTTTTTAAAATCAATGAATATCTACTTTAAAGATCCAGTTTAATCGAACGGATAAATGAGTACCCGCAAGATGCATCTTAAATAAACCCTATGTTTATTTGTTTGATCTCCTTATAATCTATTAAATGCATATGCATGTCAGTAAAACGTTCGATTATCAAAATTTTAATTTTCTCGGGTAAAATCCAAGAATAATATTTATGATTCCATATTGAAGGCCTATCTTTACAATGGTACAATGGTACAATTGTAAAATGTTCTAATGTAATTAATCTTTATTTCAATTTAACTCATTTAAAAAAAAAATGTTTTGAAAGGGAATATGTATATTAAAGGTACTATGTCCCATTTGTAGGCCCAAAAAATGAAAAAGTTAAATTCCAACTGCATTTGAAAGATAATATTAATTTAGAACTTCCCTACAAAAGGTGGGGCTTGAAAATGTCTTCAAGTGGGAAAATAACGACTATTAGTTGTCAAATCGACGTTAGGGCTATAGAGCCCAAAAGTAATAGTCTTGATTTTCAGACAATTGTACCGAATGGTCATACGTTTTATGCTGCGCAAAGATTCAATCAGTTTAATCTTGGCCATCACATGAAGTGGGTTATTGATGTAGACAAATGCTCATGTACCCTTTACAACTCTTTTCATGTATGTTATTACCAAAGAAGAAAAAAAGTCAGTCAGTCACTCAATAGTGTCTGACAGTGAAGTCTAGCAAGTAAACGGGTTTCCTTGCATAATTTGAATATGAGGACACTGCTAACGTTTTAATTTCACAGATAGGACATACATGACATATTCATAATTCCTGCAAAGTTCTACATCATTTGAGGGTGGCTGCAAAAGGGACATAGTACCTTTAATGTAATTGATAATTGCAGTACTTTGATGTATATTTGATAATTGCAGTACTTTAATGTAATTGATAATTGCAGTACTTTGATGTATATTTGATAATTGCAGTACTTTAATGTCACATACATGACACATTCATAATTCCTGCAAAGTTCTACAGCATTTGAGGTTGGCTGCAAAAGGGATATAGTACTTTTAAGAGGTTTGTAAAACTAGTGGAAGAAATATTTCAATATTTGCATATTTGTCTACATAGTACTTCATTTACCCTCTACTCATGTTTATAAGGATGACTATCACGTCATATAAAAATAATGTACGTGCAGGGTCATACGTATCAGCTCACATTTGTCTTTCCTTAATTATATCTTCTTGATGTTGTCAAACGTGGGGAGCAGCAAAAAAGGAGAAGCCCTAACCTAAGAAGTGACCGACAAAATAACATAATTTATACCTGTATAGAGAGAGACAAAGAAGGTTATTCTTTTGATATAAGGTTTATTTCTGTCTCTCGGCTTGCTGGTCTCTAGCTCTTTCTTTCTCGCTTTTTGTCCCTATCCCCTTTGTCCTCCTCCCCCACATCTCTCACTCTTTCTCTTTCTCTTTCTCCCTCTTCTTATCTCTCTTTCTCTCTCCCTCCTTCTCCCCGTCTCTCTCTCTCTTCCTCTCTCTCCCCTCTTCGTATCTCTCTCTCGCTCTCGCTCTCCCTCTCTCACTCTCCCTCTCCCTATCTCTCTTTCTCTCTCGCTCCTTCTCACCGTCTCTCTCTTTCTCTGTCTTCCCTCTCTTTATCTCTCTCCCTCTCTTTCACTTTATCTCTCTCTCTCTCGCCTCTTTTGTTAGCTCTTTCTTTTTCTTTCTCTTTCCCTCATCTAGTATTTCTTTGACCGCTATTTAACCAGTATAGATTTCTTATTTTTCATCATTCCGTCACGACTAAACAAAGACAATTTTGTCTTTAAGGAATTTGTAAATAAAATTGTTTGACTTTAAAAAGAGCACGTGACAAGCAGTCTTTATTACTGGCATGACAAATTAAACAAAACTGTGGAAGGACTTTGGACGTATGTATACTTTAGAAATGCAATTAATCTCTGAAACACTGATTTTGCAATAATAGTTACATACGCATTGCACGAGCTGATCAACAAACACCCCAAGCATATGTTCTTTGGCCATTTCTTTTATGAACATAATTTGTCATCTGGTAAGAATACCTTTTCCCCTATCTAATCTATAATAAAAACCTGAAGTCACCCCTAATTGGTGCTCGTTCAACTGGCTTTCGATGACTTTCATCTAGGGCCTTTAGCATGCTTGTGAATTGTAGTTGGTCAAAGAGTGCATAGACACCACATAGAAACGCTTTCACGTCTTACTGTGCGAGTATAAGAGAAGGGAAGGAGATGGAGAGAGGGAGAGTGAGTGAGAGAGAGAGAGAGATAGAGGGGGGAGATGGAGAGAGAGAGAGAGGGAGACAGAGACAGAGAGAGAGAGAGAGACAGAGAGAGAGAGAGAGAGAGGGATAGAAAGGGAGACAGAGACAGAGAGAGGGAGAGAGAGAGAGAGAGAGAGGGAGAATATGAATCAAAGGGCAAGTGGGTGAAAGGTAGATGACAGAACAGAGTTTACAGAGTAGTCCTGTAGAAGTTTTTCAGACCTGGAAAAGTTTTTTTTGTTTTTGTTTTTTGTTGATTTGTGTTCTAGATGGGTATTGAAGTAAATTCAGCTTGGTTGCCAGCTTGGCAACCTTGATCAACTTTTTTAATAGCCATATTAGCATAATCATCTAATTAGCATATGTGCAATTTGTAATAATGTTGCTAATCTCAATCCAGGAAGCCTGAAAACATGCATAATATGACTTTTTAAGAGTTTCTATGACAAGGAATTCATTTATGACACCAACTTTTATTTTTAAGTAATACACTTGTCTTAAAACGCATAATTAGCATAATAATTATGTACAATAATTATATGGACTTCATTGTCATTGTTTATCTATAAAGCCTAAAAATGGTGCAATGCAACATTGTAAATCACTTTTGAAAGATTAATCATTAATTCATGATTCATTCGTCCAAAAAAGGTAAACATCACGTGTTTTTACACTTTTTTTCCAGGGGGGGGGGGGGGGGGCGGGCCCCCGGCCCCCCTGGATCCGCCACTGGTTGTAGTGGACTCAGTAAATAAAATAATTTGTCTTCAACTTTCTCTGTATAATAAGTGGTCGTAAAGTACATGTACATGACCAATTAGATATGTATATTGGCATGTTGCAAGATTTTATAAAAAGTTTAAAACTATAGATTTTGTATGTTGTGTGTCCGTCAATTGGACTTATTACAAGAAGAGAGACAGGGTGGAGAGAGTGTGTGAGAAAGAGAGAGAGAGAGAAAAAGAAGACAGAAGGGGATGGAGTTTTGCAATTATCCACGGAAATAATATAAAGAAAGTTTATTGTAAACACCATGATAGTGCGGTATGGTATGTTATCCCTTAGGATTTTTTTTCTAAAGTTGATTTTTGTTGTTGTTGCTGTTTTGGCTTCAAAAGGGTCCCAATTGGCCAAAATGATGGGGTTCAAATTTTCAGAACCCTCCTTAATTTCCTGGGGGTCCATATAGGGCGCCAAAATGGCTTATATAACGCGCAGTAGGGAAATTTGGTGTCTTCAGGAAAATTTGAACCCCATCAATTTTTGATAGATTGGACCCCAATGAATCCAAAAATGCAAAAAAAAAAAAAAAAAAAAAAAAATCAACTTTGGCACAAAAATCCTACGGTAGCTGTTTCAATGACATACCGTATCACACTATGAGGCCTGAATGGATGTTAACCCTAAAAATCTACGTCTCAAGAAGTTGTGGGAAAACCCATAGTCAGGTCAATATACGGTAAAACACACCCCAACTGCAAAAAATTGCAACAAAAGGTTTTTCAACGGTTTCTAGTAGTATTTGACCTCAGGAATAACATACTAAAAGTACACCAACATTGAAGTTTCGGAAAGCTGTTATTTTCAAGATGGCGTCCAAGATGGCCGCCGATACCTAGAAATGGCCATAAATCACTTATTATCCATCCTAGAGACATAATTTTGGTGTCTATCCCATAGTTTCGGGAGTCAGAGAATCCATTGAGACAAATAAGAATGGTTTGTGATGGTCTAGGAAACCCCAAAATCCAAGATGGCGTCCAAAATGGCCGCCATAACATAAAAATGGCCATAAGTCACTTATTATCCATCCGAGAAACATAATTGGGTGTCTATGCTATGGTTTTCGAGGTCATAGAATCCATTAGGATAAGTTAGAACGTTTGGAAGTGGTTCAGGAAACCACGAAATCCAATATGGCGTCCAAAGGGCCACAAAACCACTAAGATTTCTCAACAGAGGGCGCACTTTCGTCGGCCTTATGCCAAAAGGGCCTTAACCCGATGTTGGGGGTTATTGAGTAATTAACATCACCTTGTAGATTTCAACCTTCTCTTTAACATGATGTGCTTCTCTTGTTGAAATTCGATTTATTTATGAAGATAATTATGAATTTCAAAAGGGCCTTAACGCGTATCTCATCTTTTTCCTTTCGCCAAAAGGGCCTTAACCTACACGGCAAATCTTTTATCAATGACAGATTATTTCGTAATTTCCATTTAATTCAATAAATATCAGTAGAAACACCATTAAAAACATGATTAGTCTACAAAAGACACAATGCACTTCAAATAATCACTGAAAGTATATGTCATGAATTTAGATCATGAAATCTGAGTGGGATTTTAATGAGGTGTGGATGCATGAAAAGCGACCGACTCGTTAAAATACGCAGATGTCAACGTATGGGACTGTGATGAAAATAAACAACGAAAAAGGTGTCCTAAATGTACGATCTCTAAAAAAATAACTTTACCGAAAGCTGCATTATATTGATAAAAGTATGCAGATATCAAAAACACTTTTTAAAACATTTTAATTAACCAGTTTTATCAGTTTTCGTGATCCAGTAGCCGTAGGAGGGGCTTTCTGGCAAACCAAAGGTGTTGCGAAACAAGAAAATTTCTTTATGCCAGAAGGGCGCTAACCATGCGCGCGTACTTTGCGCGCCCTTTTGGCATAACGCGTCGTAGGTTACGCCCCTTCTGGCATATACGCTACATTCAAGCCTTATGCCAAAAAGGCCCTAACAAGTTTTTGGCACAAAGCATGTAAAATTCTGAATATTTTATAACACTTTAACACATTTCATGTAAAACTTAATAACTTAACACATTTATCGAAATTGGCTTCAAAAAAAAAAAAACGACCACAAACTTTTGATTATTAGAGAGGCCAAAACTTTAAACGCGATTATCTCGGAATGGCCAAAAGCAGTTAAGGCCCTTTTGGCATAAGGCCGACGTTATAATGTTTCTCTCTCACCCTTATGGTGTCACCTACCCCCCCCCCCCCCCCCCGCCCGAAAAAGGGTCAATTCAACTATTGACAGGTCATTGTCAACACTGAGGGATTGGCCGAGGGGGGAGGGGGAGTGACAAAGACAAAGTAACAACTTAATGATAATATCTAGACACAAATTCATAATACCTACCATACAATTAAAAATGTTTAAAACCTCGAGTTGTTCATGTCATCTTATAACGAATACACATGCATATCTTCATGTTCCTTCATTTTGATGAGGAATGTACTTAAATGAGGAAAAATCATTTTCTGCTTCACTATCAAGTGACTCGTTATATGGATTATGGCATACATCAAGTTGGCAAGGTCCACACACACACTGTTACATGGTAGTCCGGAAGTCGCAATGAATCAACTTAAGAAGATTACTAGGTGCAGCCTCTGTATTTGATATTAGTGAAGCAAGATGATTGTCCTCTAATTCCAGCCCCAGTCTGTGACGTCCATGTCTTCTCACTCTTCATCCATGCCATGACTTGGTAGCCCGGGAGGGGGGGGGGGGGGTACTCACATATTAATTAAGACATTCATGCGTGTGCTGCTCTAATGAGTCACTTTTTCACCAAGAATCCCTACACATGGGTCCCATTTTAAACAAAAATATCCCCAAACATTGGTCCGTGTTTTCAAAATTTCCATTTTTTTTTGGTGTTTGCATTTTGAAAATTGTGAAAAGTGGGCTTAACTTTGAGAAAAATTACCCCTAAAAATAGGTAGAGGTTTCTTATCTAATCCCCTTCCCCCCCCCCCCCCAACCGGACTTGGTAGTATGTTCTGACGGAGTGAATTTGGTGGAGGCTGACGGAGGAGGGAGTTGCATTGGTAATTTTCTTGACGAACAAGTTGTATCGTAATGATGCAACTGAGTCATTACAGTGGCCACCAAACATGACAGACATTACTTTGATACACGTTTCTCTATTAGTTCCTTTGGCTGACTTGGTAGAAGGAAAGTACTAGCACAGGATTCCAAAGTGAGGTTGCATTTCACAAGCTTCTGGAAGATTGCTTTTTTTCCTATTCCGAATATCCGGGAAGTCGAATCGCAATCATTTCATTTTTTCATTTCATTTCATTTATTTTCCACATTATGCCTACACATCGGTGTAGGCATCCAGAAAAAGTAGTTGTGAGCATAGAACCCGTACCCAGGTCTACTTTAAACTGCTTACAGTTATACACCTTCGGAGCCTTGGCTGCATTGTAAGAGTGGAAGTATAGTTTCCTGCTATCTGTTCTAAGGATTTTGCGAAGTCCAGTTCCTTTCATCAGGGTACCGATTTGCTTCCAGCAAAATCATGAAGGTCTGGAAGCAACCTAATTGCAAGTCAATCCCTTTTAGGTCAATCCCTTTCAGTGGGCTATTCTGGGGTACATCGATGATTATAGCTGAACGGCCTTGCAATATGCTGTTTTAATGTTCAATGTTCAATGTTCAATATCCAATTTATTTCTCCACAAATGCAAAACATAGGGAACTACATAGAATAATATACATACATACAATACAATAATAGAACATGTATATTATATATAAAACGACTCCAGTTGGAGCAATGTATGTTTTAAAAAGAAACAAATCAGCAAATGTGGAAGGGGTAGTCAAAAATCAAAAATTATTTGTCGAGGACTACCCCCAATAATTAAAAACAAAATTATACAATTAAAACTTAAAAGTAAATATAAGGTAAAATTATGAGGTGGTACCAATAACGAGAAAGAAGAGGGAGAAAAAATATCCAAGACAGGGGGGGGGGGGAGTGCATCTACCTATATGTGAATGTTGTAAAGGATGGGTTACTTAACAGGAATAATCTTAACTTAGCCTTAAATGAATACAATGAAGAACAATTTTTGATGTCAGGTGGAACAGGGAGGTGAAAGAAAAGGAGGCGAAACTCTTGTAATTTATTCAAACGAATTCTTGAGTTCTAAAGCGTAACAATGGGATGTGTAACATTCCACTTGGCTTTGAAATTCCATGCTCCGAACCGCGCTTCCACTGCGGGGAATTTCGGAAGCCAGGCACCAGTTTTACATTTATTACAAAATATTAAATTACCGGCAAAATTACAGTGTAAATTAAAAACTTTATATGGGAATTTTATTGGGAATAGTGCATCAAACAAATTTTCAAATTTAGAACTCCGTCCTGCCTTTAAATTGTGTGCCAGAGTTGGTAAAAGAAAAATTACATCCTGTCAAAAACTCAATATTTTAGGATGAAGCGCTAATTTGTGCATGCTTTAATGTCCCGTTATTTGATCCATGATTTACAATCTTCAATAACATTAAGTTTGCTAATGCGTGTTTTCGCGTGTTTTTTTGTATTTTTCAAGTTTAAAAAAGAATGAAATTACACAAGTTTGTGTTCGCTTGTTCTACTCTTTACACATTCAATAATGGATGAGAAATCATCGGAAGGGACAGCGAACAGTTGCTGTGATACCATTTTCTGATGTAGGAATTCTAAATCCTAACATTTCATGCGCTCTTTTATCTCACCACCTGGTCAACAGCTGCAGATTAGCGCATAACTTTCCGGCGGCTTGGAGCATGGGGTCAAAGGAGAACGGCTTGATTCAAGTCCTTCTCTATCACGTCCCTGGGTGGAAGATGACTCCATAACATAGGTCCATTGAAGGGTATCCGTTTTTGTAAAAAAGAAGTCTAAGCTATGGGTATATGGAAACTATTTGCATTTCTTGTACCATATGAATGAATAGAAGAGTTCAGTATTAAAAGGTCATCAAAGACAGGTGGCAAGTTGTTATGTTTGTACTGGAACATGAATTGACCAAGCTGTATAATATATATAGAATTAACATTTAAAATATTCGTCCGTTTAAATAGGGGTGCAGTATGTGCTCGGTAGGAAGATTTGGTTATCAAGCGTATGGCTTTCTTTTGAAGAACTAAAAGTCTATTCAGAAGGGTTACTGAGCAGTTGCCCCAAACAATATTTGCATACGACAAGTAAGGAAGCAGCAATGTATTATAAAGGTTACATAAGATTGGCAAAGGAAATAATTTATGTACAACATAAAGAATACCTATTGCACTTGAAATCTTGGAGGCAATGTGGTTAACATGTGTCTTCCAGTCTTTGTTGAACAGACTCTGGATAAATATTCATCATTTAATTGCACATGTAATTCATCAACATCGAAATTGATATTTCTACCTTTAAACACCATATAATTAGTTTTAGTCATGTTGAACTTTAATTTATTAGCATAAAACCAGCATGAAACCTTCTCCAATTCTGTTTTCAAATCCCTATTCAGTTGCTGAACAGATTTACCAGACAAAAACATATTTGTGTCATCAGCAAATAATATAAAAGACAATTTACTAGAAGCATAATGAAGATCATTAATGAATAATAGAAACAATGGGGGGCCAAGGATACTCCCTTGAGGATTCCAGTCACAATGTTACATAAATCAGAAGACTGTTGATCAATAATAACAAATTGTTTACGATTATTCAAATAATTTTCAAACCAATTCAAGGAAATACCTCTAATACCATAACATGAAGGTTTTGTAACAAATATGAATGATTGACACTATCGAAAGCCTTAGAAAGATCAAGAAAGATACCGATTGAAACCAGTTTGCGTTCTATGGCACGGGATACATAATTCATGAATTCTATTAAAGCCATTGAGGTTGAATATTACTGCCTGAATCCAAATTGTTTTGAGAACAAAATATTATTTTTATCAATATAGTCAATGAGTCTTCTGTAGACAAGTTTTTCTAACATTTTGGAAAATACTGGCAAGATAGATATTGGTCGATAGTTGTCTAAACACTCTTTACCCTTACTTTTATATATAGGAACTACTTTGGCAATCTTTAGTTGATCCGGTATTGTTTAAAAGTCTCGTTCAAAAGGGAAAGACAAAGCTACGACTCTGGGAGAGATTTCGAAAGTACAAATTGTACCTGAACAAACCATGAATGCTGTTTTGCTTTGCTGTTTCAACAGTTCCTGGTACTTTTAAAAAACAGGGAACTTGAGGTAGCAGAGGTGAGGAGCTTTGAGCTCAGTCCGTTCCTACCTGCACTTTTCGAGGCTAGGAATGTCTTTCGGAAGGCTGAGAAGACTCAGCTCGCTCATGTTATAACCGATCATGCAAGTAGAGTGTCGGGTGAAGCCGTGAAAGAACACAGACCAGTATGTCCTTAATGATGGTTCCTTGGTGCATCGGATACCATGGAAGACAGGAGACAGGTTTGGCAGAGTAGCACGATCATATCCTGATTTCACAGCCCCCCCCCCCCCAACTATATGTTTCTGCAAATGTCGTTTTTGAAGGCTATGGTGAAGGGCCGTCCATTAATGATAATACACACCAGCGACGTAGGGAGAATGGCCCATCCAGTTGTCAGATTCAATGCAGACACAGTATTCTCAGACAAGAAGGATGAGTTTTTATCAAGAGACTGCAATAAGCAGGAACTCATGAATCTCATTAGTGTGGAACTGAGGAAGAGTAATTGCACGGCGATCAATGTATCTGGGATGCAGATGTACAAATTGCTAAAGCTGCAGTGAATTCTTCTCGTCGTCAGTCTACTACTGTGATTTGAGAAGGCACTGACCTATTGGTGGTACTCCTTGCATTTCCGCGGATGTAGATAGCAGGGTACTATACTTCGGGTCTGACAATGCAGCCAAGGCTACGAAGGTGTATAACATTAAGCAGTTAGAAGTGGACTTGGGTAAAGATCTATGCTCACAACTACACATGCTCACATGCCTACACTGATTACAATTCGACTTCCAGGATATTCGGAATCTTCCAAGTCAGCCAAAGAAACTAATAAAGGAACTTGGTATCAAAGCAATGTATTTCATGTTTTTTGCTGATGTAATGACTCAGTGAGTGTTGCACCATTACGATACAACTTGTTTGTCAAGCAAATTGCCAATGCGACTCCCTCCTACGCCACCCTCCACCAAACTCCACTCCCTCAGAACATTCTATCAAGTCATGGCATGGATGGAGAGTGAATTATAAGACATGAACGTCAAAGACTGGGGCTGGAAATGAGAGGGACAATGATGTTGAATACGGAGGCTGTACCTAGTAATCTTCTTAAGTTGATTCATTGCAACTGCTGTACTGCTTCTGGCACACCTTGCTGATCCTGCAGATGTTACAGACTGCCATGTAAAAAGTATGTGTGTGGACGTTGCCAACTTGATGTATTCCACAATCAATATAGAACGAGTCACTTGCTAGTGGAGCAGAAGATGATTTTTCCTTACTAAAGTACATTCCTCATCAAAATGAAGGAACATGAAGATCTCCATGTGTATTCGTTAAACATGACATGAACAACACGAGGTTTTAAACATTTGTAATTGTATGGTAGGTATTATGTATGTGTGTCTAGATATGATTATTAAGTGGTTACTTTGTCTTTGTCACCCCCCCCCCCCAGTCACTCCCTCAGTGTTGACAATGACCTGTCAATAGTTATATTGACCCTTTTTCGTGGGGGGGGGGGGGGGGGAGGGGGGTAGGTGACACCATAAGGGTGAGAGAGAAAACATTTAAAGTTAATTTCCTGTTTGTAAAGTGCGCCTCTATTGAGAAATCTTAGTGGTTTTGTGGCCCTTTGGACCCCATATTGGATTTCATGGTTTTCTGAACCACTGCAAAACGTTCTAACTTATCCTAATGGATTTTATGACCCCAAAAAACCATAGCATAGACACC
>JAVYIG010013674.1:0-45853 GCA_035222895.1 Strongylocentrotus droebachiensis
ATTTAATTTGATTTTTTTTTCTTTAAGTAATAACTTACATACCAATATATGTAAATACAGTGATCAAATATAATTTCAAATGTTATCTAAATTTTCATTGGACACAAATCTTAATTTTCATTTATCATTTTTTTTTCATTTTATATCATTTTACACTGCATTAATGAATTTCCAGTAACCATGTCTTAACAAAAGAAAGATAGGAAATAAAAGAAAAAATGGCAACATTCTACCCTACATACACTTCTTTGTTTTTTAAATCACACCCTTTCAGTTTAATCAGTTGTACATGTATGCATGGACATAATGGATTATGTCCCCAAAATAGTGCTTTCAAACACCATACCCATCCCCATTATCCCCCACCTCCCCCCCCCCCCTCCCCCCCCCCCTCCCCCCCCCCTCCTCCGTATATTTTCCATAACAGAACATGGGCACTGATTAATGAATAACCACCATGGACATCAAACTTTGACTAGGGAAGCCTTGTAGACCCTTTTTGAGGCACACATCTTTGTCACCCTTTAGCTGTACATACGTCATACCAGGCATAAGAGGCATGAGTGGGTTAGAGGACATGAAGTCTCAGTTATAAGAACCTCAAAACAAATCCTCTGTGGTTGTGGACTAAATGGGTATCGTATTCTTTATAATTGGATGTGAGCTTTCTTTCCAATTTGTTCTTAGACTGAAAGATTCCCCACTTGCAATGTGTAACTTCCATTCAACAAATCCCAAGATCGAATCATTCAATCCATTGTAAATGTGTGCTCAAAAAGTCAGCCCAAAACATCAAATTTTGCTTGATGTGTAAGTTTGCAGTGCAGGGCAAAAACACATCATCTTAAAATGGCTTAATCCTGAAAAACATAGGATATGAAGTTCCTTACATATACTGTAGCTCTGCAGAACACAGATTCAAAATCATTTTTTTAACTGCTGCTAGGTAATGACTTTCCTACATCCTAAGATTGATTTAACTCCCAACTACTGTAGATCTGCTGTTGAAATTCTCCTGTTCACAAAGGAAAAACTATGATACCATTCATGTACAGAACATGTAGTTGTACTTTTCTTTGTCGCTTTGTTGACAAAAAGCCTGTGGATAACAATCCTAATATCCATTTATGTTAGGCTACCTCTTCTTCAGCTCTTAGTAAGAATTAAAAATTGATCAGGGCATCATTTCATTAAAAAGTCACAAGTTCAACGACATCCCATTCAAATGCTTGTTAATATACATGCATTTCAATGGGTTCTTGGCAAACTTGTACTTATGACGGTTACATGAAACGCTGCCCTGATCAATTCTTATCTCCGTATGTTCATACCTTCTTTTGTACCATTTGTAGTACCGTTTGTGGTTCCATTGGTGGTGCCATTGGTACAGTGTGTTCCATTCTCCTCAATACTCATGCTCTCCGTCAACTCAGAAAGAGAGTCCTCAATGACGGAGTTGCTACGGAAGGATTGCGACAATCTCCTCTTTAATCGCTTCATTTTGCTTAAGTCTTTAGTCTGCTACATACAGGGAATGAGCCCTTAGTTTTTCAATCTCCGGCCTTAGGATGATGTGATCGTCTAAGTGCAGGATCTACTGAAGCAATTGATCTAGGTTTCGTCTATATCCAAGAGTTGAAGAACACGATCTGATCCGTCCTGTACTATTCCCTTTTCCTGAGGTCCAATGTAATCTTGATGAGGTTCAAACTATCGGTAGGATCTGTCTGGTGTGTTTCCACTCTAGGGCCAATGCTGCAGAAGAACGTGACGCATAGAAGACATCATGGTGTGTTCAGATGGTCTACAAGTACTGTGATTCAAACAGTGCTGGTCTCAGCTGATGGGAAGAAAAACAGGGGAGAGAATGAAAAAAAGCTTTTAGAATGAACATTCTTTGACATTCAACAAAGTCTTATAAATGTTATTTAGATTGTGTCCATAGGTACTTAACCATCAGTAGTGAAGAATGATTTGTCTCACAGTGACTAAACAATTGTAATGTACATGTACTACCTAAAGGTTTGGGGGTTTTTTTACACATTTTTTCCAAAAACATTTCTGTCCTATTTCCCTACATAAATATAATTATGGCTTTCATGGTGTTTTTCATTTCTGATCGTGAATATAACCATCAATTATTACATGGAAATTCATAAATAGTGACATTCTATCATTTCTAGATGGCCCAGTGAAGGCTAGAATGTTTGTACAGCATGTGAAAGCCCATGCCAGTCAAACGCCAGATACAGCAGCTGTCCAGATTTCATTTTCATACCAGTACACTTTGCCAATTACTTCAATATACCGTATATAACGGTGTATAAACCGCATTTTTTTGCCGCCGAAAAAATTTCAAAGTCGGGGGTGCGGTTTATACACGGTACACCAAAAAAAAAAAAAAAAAAATTTTTTTTTTTTTTAAAGTTTCAATTTATGCCCCTCCACCTGGCGCTATGCCTGGCAATGTCTCCCAGCTCGGTAATCGGTGTGTTGACTCACCACTCAGAAACTAGAACAACACTCAAATTTGTCTGTCATCTTGGTTTGAAAGTAATCTTTCTGATAGATCTCAATATGTAGACTAGTTTATAATAATAATTCCTCCAATTTTTCTTCTATTACATGGTGTACCACAAGGTTCTATCCTAGGTCCCTACTGTTTTTTAATTTACAGTACCGTAATGATCTTACACACACAAAAAAAAAAATCTCGGGCAAAAAAAAAAAAAAAAAAAAAAAAAGTTTTTTTTTTAAGGGCGAAAAAGAGGGGTGCGGTTAATACACGAGGGCGGTTTATACAACGTTATTTACGGTAAATTTCATATTGTGAATATTTCACATGGGCATAGGATAGTATACAAGATGACTTGAAACTTAAACACAAGCCAATGTTGAGAGGGCCGTGTCAATGAATGGAACTGTGCTCTTATGGGAACCTCTTTTCATTTCTCTGCTCTACATGATCGATGTCAACACCCTTCCATATACCCTATTGATCTTGCAATCTATTCATCAAAAAAGTGACCTTGCTTCACAATAGAGCAGGGACTGGTGTCTTCTAGATATAACTCTGTGCATGAATGTGTTCCGTACAATGAACCCTCAATAGATTACTTCTTCAATACGCAAGAACAGTACCAATTAATGCACAAACAAGTTATACATTACAGTAATTCTACTCTCTTTGTCTAAATTTCCTAAACCTACAGTATGACAGCATTATCCAGTATGTCACTATCCAGTCATGTTTTAAAATCCTGTGTATTTCCGATGATAAAAAACAAAGAAAGGGTTGCAATTAATCATCAAACACACATGAGATCACACTTCTGCTCCAAAATCAGAATTTTGTAGAGACGGACAACAATGAGGCTTGTTTTAATGATTGCTCCTTGAAAACAAGACAGTTAAGACTTAAAACATGGTAAAACTCCAAAACAAGATGGCTTGTTATTTTCACCTTGATAACAGAATGGCATGTAAACTTTCATAAGGAGTCAAAACCAAAAATATCCTTCCTCATTACGTCTCCTATTCAATAACAACAACACGGCTAGAGCATCCTTAGAGCTGCTTGGCTATGACGTCCCTGCTAAGCTCCTTGACTGTTAACGAACCACGTCTGCATAACGGCCGTCGCTCATTACCTGGAAATTAACGCTAAACGGGAGGAAAGACACAGCAACCTGTCCCGCTATACATCCATGCATACAAGGTTCTCTTCAAGTATATTCGTGCGTCAGTGCACGATGCACAGTCAGTCGTCTACATGTGTGCAGGCAAACCAAGTACACTATGAGTCACCTCATCAAAGTTGAAAGCAGACTTGGCTGTACATGTATTTATGCTCATTTCATTTGTTGATATTGGGTGAGCGCACCATGTCTGTGTTCTTGTCTGTGTTCTTTGAATGCAATGCAAATACATCTATGTCTCAATCAAAATTAAAAAATTGCATGCTGGATATTGGTGATAGAAAAGTTACTGAAGCTATCATGCAAGTCGTAAATAATTCATATCAAGGTTTCCATGATAAACAAAGGCAGTGTACTATATAATTTATGTATTTTGATCTAACAAAAATTCACAAACCAGTAATACCAAATAGATTAATGGAATGGAATAACATTTTAAAATATATATTTCAAATGATAACAGAAGTGGGGGGACATTGGGTCTTAAATTGTTAAGGGAAATAAAAGCTCTGGAAGGCTGTAAAACTATGCACCAGAAAAAAAAAATCACTAGAATTCTGCTTTACATTAGAGCTACAGCACAATAAAAAAGCAAGGCCTAAATTTTTACACTGGGCTATAAATGTCTCCTTGCAGAATTCATTGCGGTAATATATATTCTGTTCCAACGCAAGTTAACGGAAACTAAAATCAGAAATAGAGGATTTATTTGTTGACTACTACAGTTGGTATTAAACAGAAAATCTTTTAGTTAAAGCACTTGTGCAGTTAATATGTACATTGTACACAGTATAAACAAACTTTATGTGCACATTTACGCACATGATTAAGTATACAAATATGGCGTGTTATTTGTTAAATTTGGCATAATGATTTCAATTCCATTTATAGGATGTCATTTATCCTGTAATGAAGACCATATAAAAACAAATCAACTACATGTAAAATTATTGCACCATAGTTTTGTTCCTGTGCATGATTAAAAAGTAGCTTCTAAAAGAAGTCAAAATATTAATCAGAAACTGAAATTTTGAAATTGGGGTTTGGAGAAAAAGAGAATCAAAATTATATAACTGAAAGAAAGAAATAAAATGTAATGCATTCATTTCCTGATAGATCAATGTATAACAAGATATTTTATTCACAGGAGCTCCTTTAAGAAAACGTGCTATTGAAAAATGGTGATTTTGGCAACAAATTTGAATGCTTTGTTTCCCACTACCCAAGTCTACTAGAGCTTTTTATAGCCTCGCTGCTCACATGTATTTCCCCACCGATGTACATGTTGGTGAGCATGTACTACCATGTACTATTTACTTCATCAGAGCATAAGATGGTCTATTTCACCTGCTTCTTGTGAAACATCTGCAAGAGTATGTCTGTATTTCCTATCTCCAGGGGAGGCATATCATAACTTCCTCTGTCTTCATCTACCGATGCCTTTGGCACTCGATTACCGGTCTGTTGTGTCATAATCAGACAGCTTATTTCATCACAGACGAACAAAGACAATGAATGATGATTCTATTTCTAAAAGGAAGCAGAAGTGTAGCTAGGTGCAGACCCAGGATTCTTTATACATGTACATGTAAGAGGGGGCCCTTATATGTACATGTTTTCCAATAATTGTTTTGATTGTCCCCTGGGGGTGGGGGGGGGGGTTTCATTCATTCTAAATATGCCAGTGAGTGTAGCTACATGTACAAAATAATTAATTAAACAATTATCTGAAGTATCACTTTCATTAGCTGGTAATAAATTAATTTCTGGTGGCCAAAAATACATTGGAACAAAAATATTGTTGCATATAGCTTCTATAACAGTCATACAAATTAATCTATCAATCAAATAATTATGAGCCAGATATTTTGATACTCTTTCAAAGTTTCAATGGAAGAATTCTAATGAATCTATTAAAATATCCAAGGAAAAAAATAGACAGACGTCCATGTTTACAAACCACAAGCACTCCATCACTTACATGTATGACGGGGAATGTGTGGAACAAAAGAAAAGAGCAATTTGTGAGATTTAAGTCATTATTTTATTGGCAACTTAAGTCTTCCTCGTTGTCACTATGTGGACATAAAATATTACTCGATATAGTTTAAAGCGCATCATAATTACTTATTTCTTAGCAACAAAAAGAGTTACTTTTCCAATCTCTTCTCGGGCATGTGCCATATGCACATAAAAAGTGCATTGCTCGCGAATTGGTAGGCTTTTCCCTCAAGTGAACATCTGTAAAAACGTGTGAGATATGAATCACGATTCGAATCTCGCTTTTCGCATGTGTGAGTACGCCTAGTGTTGGGGTCCTATAAATGGAAATGGACACCGCAAGATAGGAGTGTCGATGTAAGACTCGATGTTGATGCAGGAATCGTCAAACATTGTTAATAATCAACCAACATCCGGAGTATGGTTGAGGAAATACCAGAAAGGACTAAAATAGAGAGCCCAGGAGACAGGGTATGTGCAGACGGTAAAGACTGAGTGAGAATGGGGAGGAGTGAAGAGATGGTTAAAGAGCGAAAGAATAGAGATGGACAGATTCATGTGCAGACAAAGAAAGACAGATAGAGGGGCGAGATAGAGAAAGAGAAGGAGAGAGAGACAGAAATAGAACAAGACAGAGATCATCTAAGACAGAGATCGAGAGGCAGAAAAGACATACTGACAGACAACTGTTCAAGAGACCATACAGACATAGAGGCTTCACATCCATGCATTTGTGTACACCATAAAGTAACAAATAAAAAAAATACTAATAATAATTTTCAAAAATAGAACCTGAGCTTGTTTCCACAACATAAAAGCATTGCCGTTTCATCTTTTTAATTTCAAGGCTAACTGAATATAACTGTTATCCATGATCTCTTGGGAAAAACGCAAATACTTGCTTTCCTCAATAAAACTGGAGCATAAAAATACTTCCATAACTCATATACGTAGAGCAAGCCTATGTATACCTATGTATACATGTCTTATTGTACTCATAAGACGGTTCTACGAATTCTACGTCAGATCCATCACAAACATCAAATTAAGTGAAATTAAGCCTATCATGAACTACTTAGTGCTTGTTGAAGAAGCGGCTGCATTATTGATAGACTTGTCTTTCTGTTGAATGGGAAACTTAGAACAGGGCAACAATGGTAACGTATTGATTCTTGTCAAGGAGATTGCTCCATTTCTCCTTAAAGACTCACA
Organism: Strongylocentrotus droebachiensis; assembly: GCA_035222895.1. Lineage (NCBI taxonomy): Eukaryota > Metazoa > Echinodermata > Echinoidea > Camarodonta > Strongylocentrotidae > Strongylocentrotus > Strongylocentrotus droebachiensis. Next base: position 6,912 of record JAVYIG010013674.1, read on the forward strand.
AAGGAGGATAATAGGAATAGGTCATATGGATCAGTTATAAGTAAACAAGTGGTACAGGTCGGTTGGCTGCCCAACTGGTTATTTCAGCTACAGACTTCATTGTCTAAACCTGGTGCTTAGAGTGAAGTCTGAGAGGGATTAATTACTACCACTCAACATGGGCCTATTTTAGGGCGCTTCCTCATTTCCTTCTTCCCCTTTGTACACTCTGACTACGGGTCTGGAAGCCATGAGAAGTGATGCCATTACAGCTCCTCCTACATCATTGGTGAAAAAAGACAAGGCAAAGAGGGATTTGCCTCTAAAGCTCTTACAAAAAAGCATCCATGAATATAAGAGTGTCCCTATAGAAAGTCATTCCTGTCCACAGGTTTTACAGAATAAAACTATAGTACAATCTCAACCATTTAAATGTTAAGTTCCTACAGTAACTTGCGAGAGATTCAGGTAAATGATTCAAGTTGTGTAAATGTATTTTTCATTATTTAAATGTGTTCTAAAAGTTATATCTGGCGAGGACAAAAAAACGAAGCTAGAGGTGATTCTACCCTATCCCTGATTACTCTAGGTAAAGCGCCTGTTAAATTGTTTCTGACGATACATGGGAGGTGTACATGTACATTAGACCTTAAACATGAGAATTACCAATTTCCCTGCAAACAAGAGTTATTGATTTGATGCAGATCTGTGCAATCAAGAATACACAAAGAAAACGTAAATTCCTAAGATTTTCAATTTCATCCTTTCCCAAGCCCAAAATAAACATCATATTTTCAATCTTTAAATGCCATGACCACAACTTTATCTTAAATATCTATTTCTATCCTCTAAAACTGAACGTTTTTATCTTGTGCACGGAGACAGCACATTCACCGAAGAATTTTTTTCCTTGGCAGGTATCCATCCTCTTAATTGGAGATTATGTGATGACGCAAGACAGATCCGTGATCAATTTGTGTTCATTTGCTCACTCCCTCTCTCTCTCTCTCTTTCTTCCTCTTCCTCTCCCCCCCCCCCTCTTTCTCTCTCTCTCTCTCTCTCTCTCTCTCTCTTTCTCACCCTCTGTCTCCCATTACCATGCCAGTTGTATTTTTATTGCAAGGCAATACCAATAGCTCTGCTCATATGCACAACGTTCAACAACATATTACCAGGATGTGACATTGTATTGGTAATCTGTATATTTGTAGATTACTGTTTAGTTTGTAGGCACATACATTGTACCCTTGTTAGTGGCTGAGTCACTCCTCAAGTGATTTGTACACACGTGCTGGCACATTTGTTTCTAAATTTTGCATGCAAGCGAACCAAGCGAGCTAGCAAAAAAGAGAGGATATTTTCAATATGGCATAAAACTACCAATTTTAGTTCAAGTGGGCGACCTTCTATACAATCTTGTAAATCTGGAAACATTTAAGGAAAATGAATCCTTTTTTCTACAAAAACCAACAAGCTGTATAATGGTTTCCAACCACACACCATAATACCAGGCATGCCCATCACCCAAGTGTCTGACCATGTAAAAGCTCCCAACAAGAGGAGATAGCGACACCTTTAAAGCCACCCTATTCCTCATTTAAATTGGTCACCAAATTCATTGATCCTCGGCTGTATACTGCATCGCCTGTTTCCTAGGCAACGGTGCTCAAATATAGTCGGATGAGTAGAAGTGATAGGAAGATCACCAGTGAGTCGTTCTTACGTTGCCCTTTCAATCTTAGGCTGGGGGAAGCGACAGCAATATCCTAGATGCATTCAATTTCATCAATTGTGAACGGATATGTACATTATGTATGCAGAGAAGGATGTGTGGTTACATAAATGTTTTTTCAAGCTATTTCCATTCATTTCCCTAGATCACAGTCAGCAGATTCCTGTCTGTGGCAGAAGTTGTACTAAATTACCAAAAACAAAAACAAAATAGATGTAAATGTCATCACAAACAGTGATGCTACATAACCATCTAATATCCATCCATACATACAACCAATGTACATTATCAACTACATGTACACTGTACATGTAAGGAAGGTTTATATCCTCATCTCAATTTTTAAAACTTGTTAAATGGTTTATAAAAACTGCTTGTTTCTTTCAAATAGTAAGGTTATTATTAAAAAAATCATATTCACTACACCCTACATTTAATTTAAGATATAAGAAAGGTGCACTTTATAGTATACAAGTACAACCAAGATGTGATATTGTGATGTACTTTCTCCTGCTTTTGCCACATGTACACTTTATTAGCCTTTCCAAATGTCATTAAATGCCAGTTCTGCCTACTGCTCGTAGTCTTCAATCTTATACATCATCTTTCATTTTTATTTGATGTGGATTCAGTAAGTATTCAAAAGTAATTATGTTCTTAATGATTACATGTATGCTTTTAGTAAATATATAGGCAATTGTCAATAAACATGGATGCTTACTAAACCTACACATAACAGGTGTTATTCCTGCACCAACAAAGGCAACAAGGCATACATGTACATGTATGAAGCACATGCAATATTTACAAATAATGTCCCTAAAATGTCATCCTTTATTCTGTCTTGATCAAAGTACAATTTGTGATTGCTCTCTGGAAAAAAAACATTGGAAAAACATTAACTTGATTTTATATTTTGTATTTACATGTAAATTGCTGATTGAATAATGATATAATATTTTTGAAATAATTATTTTATCACAATTTATTTAATCTGTTTTTTGCATTTTGCAATTTGTTCAAAGCTAGCACTGAACTGTGAATACAATTGAAGGGCTTCACTGATTGTGAAAACATAACATTCATTATTTCATTTCGACAAACCATTTGAAGAATGTGCGAAATTATACAGGCAAACATGAGTGGAAAATATACTTGTGGGTAATGATAAGTGAGCAATCTAGCACTGGAAAGTTTATAGAGAAGAACCAAACAAAGGTGTGAAAGAAACAAAGAAGTACATTGTACGTTGTTACTATATAGCTTCTTTTTTTTAAAGCAAAGAGAGAGATCCATTAAACAATTTAGTTCTTTACACTGGCAAACATATAGCCTCTTTGACATTTAAAATCATATCCTCTTTGATTTGGGCACATTTTGATTGAGACATCGGTAGCTCAGCATCAGCTGTATTGAAGAGAGTGAGAGTACTATTCCCAAGACACAGATACACACAAAGATTCACGTTCCTCTCCAATTCATCTTGCTTCATCTCATATGTATTCAGGTCAGGTAGCGTGTAAGAACAAACCCTTGTCAGTCAGTCGCATCACGTAACAGAGCAGAGCCAGGGTCTGATCTGTGAGACTATTGATCCATACTGTGTATTTGTATATTGTATTTGATTTTTGCAATAGTTTCTTTTCAGCAGGAATATTTGAAACTGACATTTTTAATATAGTAAACCAGTATGGAACCTCCAAATACAGAGAATGTATTTTGTTGATTTTCCCCTTTAATGTTTGTAAATGTGAGTCCATCTCTGCAGTAACTGGGTCAGACAATCATTCTAGTTCCCTGCAAACAACACTCTTTAAATTGGAACACCATTGGTATTCACCATCACATGGCACCATTTCCAACTTTCACTCAAAATACGAACAGTACATGTACTGTCAGGCCTACTATTAAAGGTAAAGACCAGTATTGGAAACGCCCCAATTTCAAAAAATGAAATGGAAGCTCTCATTACCAATCATGTGAAAGAATATGTTTTGACTAATACATGATGATAACAAATTTGCCGGGAAACCGCCTACTAATTCATATATTTGGTAAATTTGTTTCTCTTATGGTCTGTGAGAGATATAGGGTAGTCCCATATACATCTTTCTGTGTATAGTGCTTGTAACTTTACGAAGAATGGGCCAAATTTCTTATCATTTTGATGATTCCAGAACCTTGCAGATGCTAGATGATCAACCTTTTCTGATCGATTCCACAACGTTTCTTTCACAATGCAATCGCATGACCATAACTGGTCTTTACCTTTAAAGGTAAAGACCCGTTTTGGAAACGCCCCCCTCTCGAAAAATGAAATGGAAGCCCTTATTACCAATCGTGTGAAAGAATATGTTTTAACTAATACATGATGATACAAATTTTGCACAGAAACCGCCTACTAATTGATATATTTGGTAAATTATTATATTTCTCTGGACCGGATAGATATCCCGCACGTGTCGCGTAGTCCCATATAAATCTTTATGCTAGATGATCAACTTTTCTGATCGATCCCACAACGTTTCTTTCACAATGCAATCACATGACCAGAACTGGTCTTTACCTTTAAGAGCTTGTTGTCTGTGTGGGGTCAGAAGGGCATTAATTAACTCATACTTTAACACAGAGATCAGAATAATCATAACTATTGGACAACTTTAAAAAAAAAGGATTCTGTCGAAATCGAAGCATTTTCTGTTAATGAGTTGTAGCTCATAAAATCACTGACACAATATATTCATGTGAGCCTTATCAACAGTTTAAGATAAGAGAGAATAATACAAATACAATCATAGCTTTGTATCATATATGGTAGTAGGCGCACTCTTGCACATGACATGTGATAACATGTGATTATTGTTGGGACTTCAAAGCTACCAAGATATTTTCTTTGATAACCACCGGTCATTTCAAAGTTTGCGCGATGGAAGCAATCAGTCATAATGGAATAGCAATTATTGAGTCAAGTCGTTGGGAAAGCCTGAAGAGAGGGAGTTACGCGATCTTGCATAATCCTGATGATGCAGAGTCGCAACAGGGCACGTTATTAGCGATGACTAGACTAACCAACTGGCAGTAAACATATGCTCTGTTCCTCAAATGTGTAGGTTTGTACATGTTTATAAGTTCATGAATAGGAGACTCCTATAGGCTGTACGCCTCTCAAAACACAAGGAAAACCGCCAGCGCATTACAAAACAACGCGCTTCGCAATTCTACATCTTGTAACACAGACATAAATGAGAATGTGTCGGGCCTTTGTTGCCTATAGTTTTCTTGCCCCTGCTTGACAATTTACCATTTAGGCCCTATTTATATTTACCCCACAAAAGTTCAATACAGGTAGTCTACTACATGTGTACATGTATGTTGTATGTAACTGAGCTGTTGAGTCCACAAATGGTGGATAAATAAAATCCTGAATGTTCACCTAGATTTATTCAACCTTGTTGAGTCCTATCCTCCACTGCATAACAAGGACATACATGTACATGTATACATGCTTTATATAGGAGTAAACAAGCCTTTTGCAATCTGATACAATTCAACCCCCCCCCCCCCCCCATCATGTGAAAAAAGTGCAATGAAAAGTAAAGAAAAACCTCTAACAGTCCGATTATTTACTACGCAGAGCTGCCAACCTTGTGCGACCAAAAAAGGAATTCATTAAAACGAAACTTACAACCACGCGCGACACACTTCCAATGCAGAATGTCCATTCCTCATGCTGTTTTTTCCATACAAGCAGGTATTTTTTTGTGGTTATTTAATATCGTCATCTCATTCTTTTTGAGACATTTTTTCTCTTCAAGTATGTTTCAAGTATGTTTTAAACTTAGTTTTCTATTGAATTTGTGATCAAATCAACATTTTAGGGCAGTTGATTGACGTGTGGTATGTAAAAAAAGAAGTTAAAAAACGTATTTATGAAGAAAAAAAGTACTTCTGTAATTTGGAGGAAAAAACGAGAGTAATTCCGGCAAAAATGGAATGGTTGGCAGCTCTGACTACATTAAATCTCCATTTCTAGTTGAGATACAACAGTACAGCAATGGGTGAAAGGGAGAAAGAGAGCTTTGGCTGTATAATCCCCTTCACATTTTAAAAGTAGGGTTGGAGCTTTGATTCTATCGCCTCTATCTCAAGCTACCATCACTGACCTCAGTCGTAGTAGGTCCATGGTCTCAGACGCACTTTGTCAGGGCTAAACTATTTTGGTTATCAGTGGTGTTGTCGTAAACGCCTGGTGCTCACAGACGAGGGTGTCAATTTCACTCGCCCTGTAAGTAAAGCATGTATATCCAGGCTATGGTGGTTTACAACTCTAACTAATAAGCACAGAGCCAGCTGATAGGGTAATTGAGTGCCCGTGCCACATTCAGTCTAGCTGAGTAGATTGAAGACACAAACCCTTGTCAAGTGAAACACAGAGTCTGAACTGAAAGACTATAAGCCCTGTACTGTACAAGCTACTCTAGCTACAACCATGGGTAGTCTTGATAAGGCTACCTCAAGAAATAAAACAAGATTTTTTGTTCAAGCGTCCAATGAAGCACTAAGGGGGGGGGGGGGGTAGGCATTTAGTGGAAGGGGGAATCGGTACTTTTACAACCTAGTGTTTTATTCTGTCGGAAAATGAAAACATTTGAAAGAGACCTGGTTTAAAAGTAAAGAAAAAATAGAACACTCCATCAGACAGTACTAGTAGGTAATTTTACGTACATGTAGGTCCTACAATTTAACCCATGGTAGATGGTTTTTAATAAAATGCATACACTACCCTTGTATTATCGAGAAATTCTGAGAAATGCAAGTACTAAATGGTGGGCTAAAACCTGTCAGTTTTTCTCTTGCAGGTAGCACTATATTGCCTTTTAACATAATTGATAAAGATGTAGAGCATGAGCAGTGAGGATGTGTAAGGCATGGTATAGAAGCCTACATACCGGTACATGTACATGTGTATAGCTCATTCAAGATGCCACCCTCTCCTTGCAAAGGATTTTTTATTAATGAAGTATGCATTTTTTATTTATACACTGTTGATAGCATGTTCCAATTCAGTAGGAACCTGACATTAAAAATGCAATGGCACCTTATGCTGAACTGTGGCTATTAAATAACAGCACTACTATATTATTTGTTTATTAAACGTTAATGCTGAAACCTGTGAATCCAATCAAGCAATCAGATTCACTTATTCTAGCCATGCATGCCCCAATTTGGCGAATCGAGAGAAAATTCTAGAAGCTACTAATTGAGTATTCTCTGCATCTGCTGTCAGGCAAACTTATGTTATTTGGCGTTGGAGCTGCCTCTGTGCTTACACTTGTTATAAATCTGCAATGAACATGGGTATGTGTATGTTGACAGCAAGGACTAGCTTAAAAAACACACATGTACATAACATATCTCTATCTCTATTAAAGCATTGTTCCCCAAATAACTAAGATCGTCTTGCTGTAATTTGGCGGCAGATAAGCCATATCACCTCCTTTTCTTGTCCTTCTCCCCATCTCCATTTCATTTTCCTTTTTATCTGTCATCCCCTTTTGAAAACTGAAAGGGGAATGTGCGCTGAGCTAGCAGACAAATGACCAGTGAAATTAAGCTGGTCCTCCCAATCCATTAGTATGAAACATTGTGTCATGCAAGTCATGCTTTACAATGAATGTAATTTCCAGCAAATTCTAGCTCATGTTTGCCTTTGCTTTACCTTACTCTTACAAACTAACAATCTACTGCATAATGCACATCACAGAATTGCTTTGAATCAGTTTCTTTTCAAATGCAATTCCATTCCCCAAATGCAAGTTTAGCTTTAAGCTATGGCTCAGACAAAGGTAAAATACATCGACTAGAAAGGGAATTTCCCTAGGATTTAAAAGTAAGATATTTGGATTAGTGTTGACATTTGTACACAAGAGAAGTAGAATATGTACATGTAGGTATGTACTTCTGTAATTGGATGTTCCATTGGATGATGAAGTTTATTTTCTCATTGATTGAGCCATCCATTCAGGAAAACTGGGCATCATTTCACAAAACCGTCATAAGTACAAGTTCACCGTCATCCCATTAAAACGTGGGTTGAATTTAATACCCCGGTTTCAATGGGTTGTAGGCAAACTTGTACTTATGGCGGTTTTGTGAAACGCTGTCCAGGGACCCGTTTCACAAAGCCTTTTTTCAATGACAAAAATCAGTGACAAATCTGCTGATAACCAATCAGAAGCAAGGATTTCAGTAACTTATAACAAAAATTGTCATTTGTCACTGATGACAAGTTTTATGAAACGCCCCCCCCCCCCCCAGAACACTACAAACTGTGAATATTCAAGCTCGCATGTCACATGAGTTTAAAGCTGATTAACCTTTCAACATGTAGAGCTCATTACAAACATCACAACAAACCTACATTCACCATCATCTTAGTAGAGATGGAACTGCAGTAATGTTGCTTCTTGAATCCATACTACAGGCTGCAAGCTACAATTATCAATATGCCACTGCCTCTATGTCCATGACAAAATCACTCACTTTCAGGCATATTGGTCAAATAAAAAAACAGATATAGGACTAATGTAATTGCTTCGAGTCAAGTAAATTCTCCTCATTAAGATCATCCTTCTTCGTGTTGCGAGGTAGAGACTTTACCTTCAGTTAAACATTTCTAAAGAGAAATAACCAGTATAACTGAAAGCCAATATTTTGAATACGGTATAAAACCAAAAAATACAGCAAAAGATTTCTCGGTGAAAAGTCACTTAAATGAAATTCTATTTTGCTAATTAGTTCTAAACTAAAGGTACAGTATACTGTACAGCCCTTTCACAAATTATAGGGTGAGGACATTTTCCCGAAAAAAACAGCCTTCTGATAAGAAGTCTCACCCATTGTGACATATTTTGAAAGGCTTTTAGGTTAGAAGCCTAGTTTTGCCTAGAATTGCTGATTTAATTTCCCATATTCATAAACCTTTGGATTTCAATCATTAAAATGGTTTGAAGTTGAGGAAAATGAGAATGAACAAGGAAATATACACAAATCTCTACTTTGGCACCTACAGGTATATTGTCTTGATTTGGGTTATTAGGAGTGGTAACTTGTTTTACACAGCCTTATTCCTATTATTTTGCATGTCATGGATGTTACATGAATGTTTCCACTGATGGTTAATTAAACATTGTACACCCTCTACGGTGAAGTGATATGCTTGCTATCTAATTAATGCGCATCAAAGTCACAGACAAAAAAAATAATAAAGATATTTCTACCAGTACCCATTTAACATCTGGTTGGAGAGTAACAAATGTACATTAACGTCTTGCCAAAGGACATTAGTGCTGCTGCGGGGACCCGAAAAGAAAACTATGTAATTCAGAGTCTGACGTGTGCACTAGACCATGACACCTCTTCCAAATTATATCAAGTTGCAGTTAAATTATTCTTGCTTTGGATACTACATTACATCATACATACTATAGTGTTTCGCTGTAAAGTTTGCCATTTTCTATTTTCTATACTGGCTATAAATCCTGATGTAATGACTTGAAAGTTGAAATTACCACTTAGATGTTAAACTCCTCACACAATTGCTCTTTGCAACTAATTCAAGATGTGTTTTCTTCTACATACATAAAATAAAATAAAATAAAAATATTAAAAAATAAAAAACAAATAAAAGTAAAAGTCTGCCAGACATCAACTTTTCATGGGTTCTTACACTTTCTCTCTCCCTCTCATCTCTGCGGCATCTCCCAAGTACACGGACTACATGGTACATGTATCAAATATTCAAAGGACTTGAAACAAACTCCCTACAGAGTAAGATCCCTAGTTGCCACTAGGTAGGCTAGCCAACTTTGCTAAAGTGGATCTTGACCTTTATGAATAAGTTGTTATGCTTCACCGTCCAGAATAGAATCTCAAATAAAATGGAAAATATTATACAGGGAAATACTTTCACAAAAATTATACAGGTTGTATTGTATACAATTTTCCATAACTTCAACTCATCATAACAATGGGGGAATCACTTTAAATGGATAGGTTGATTTTTTAATTGATTTCTTTTTTCCCCGTCAAGTATGAAATGATAATGAAACTATTAACTCTTCTTGGAAAAATCCTGTTTGAAAGAAAAATCAAGCAAACAAGGCAAATTAGTCAGAGCATGGACAATAAACTTATATTGCGCAATCTCTGACTGATGTTGTTTGTATTATGATCTAAGAGCACATTTTGTAATATTAACAATGTTAGATAAAGAAGTATTCATCGACTTTGGTTAGTCTATCAAAATATAAACATGCCAAAAGCAGGATATGGCGATTCATTTGGCTTTTAAATTCATCTACATGTACACCCTGTACCCTGATACACATTACATATTCCATACCTTGTAATATTTCCCCCCTCAGGATGGGGGGGGGGGGAGGGGGCGGGGAGTAGGGGCACATACAAAAATATGCTTCCTTTCGCCTGTCAAAATAATAAACTTCAGAAATGTGGAGTCTTGCACGTCAGCTTAATACTTGACACGATGTTCAAATGTTAACCGCAATCTCATTAAGATTAGTGAGTATTAATTTAGTCTTATGGAGATCATATCTGTTTCCTGCACAAAATGCAATATTTCCTATCGCACAAATGTGATGAATGAGGTCAGACAGACTCCCTGTTTCAGGAGAGATAAGGTTGTTCATTAAAATTTAAGATAATAAACAAAATAATGATGTACATATTTTGCAATACATAGTATATACTCCAGCAACACTTGTGTTCACTATTAAACTCAACTCCAACTTCAACCAAGTGTACATATATCTCACTTTTAAACATTTAGCATAATAAGCCCTTAATGAAAGCAACATCAACTAGAACTCTTGTGGTAAAAAGAATATTATTATGGACCAATCACAATGTCATTATCAAAGCCATCTAGATTTGCCATCAAAGTCTAAAACAAAACAAGTCAGGAGTATCAGGGATGCCATAAACAAAAGTTCAAGTTACTAAGAGATGAGAAAAGAGGGAAAAGTGTAGATTGCATTGCATAGCAATTAACAATATGCATGCTCATGTACACACCTGGTCCCAAGACTGCATGGTGTCCCTACTGGGGAATCTATGAAAACCTTACCCAATTGTCCAAAGCCAGCTGGAGGCGAAGGACGTGTTCACACATACATTTATTCTGTGATCTTTACTACACCTAGTCCCAAGACTGCATGATATCTCCACTGGGAAATCTACAAAAAACCCTGCCAGCGGTCATAAGCAGGCTGGAGGCAAATGATGTGTTTACACGTACACTATTTCTGTGATCGCTAGCATGGTCTAGCATCGTACTTGACAATGTGTATAATTCAGATACCCTAAACTGTACCACATCCCAACCGAAAATTCTATGAAAATCCACACCAGCCATACCAAAGCCAGCTGGAGGCAAAGGATGTATTCACACAAAATTTATTTGTGATTCTTACCTTTATCTGACACCCATGATGTAAGATGTATACATTACCCCACCCCAGGACTCTCCCCCTGCCCTACCCCCCCCCCCCCCCCCTGCCATCTCTTCTCCTTTTATCTTCCACCGTCACCCTCCCTCTCCCTAACCCTCCCTTTCCTTCCTCCTCCCTCTCTGCATACACAGACGGGGAGATGAGGCTGTTGGAAAATAGCTCTCAATACTTACCAGGTATCATTAGCAATTCATGGCAAGTCAGTGTACCCCCACATTCAAGAGCATACATGTAGAATAGGGAGAAACTTGGATGGGTGTTTCATAGGCGAGGAATATAAGACTTCTCAATCAGGCTGGTCAAAGAATCACATCTAGAAAAGTAAATAAACATAAGAATGTGGTTGGAAAAATGTAGAGATCGTATAAACACAAATGAAGGATCTGTTTGTAGGGGGAGACAACAGACAGTACAGATTCAAAGAATAATCATCCTCATACTCACAAGACAAAATATCCTTCTACATTTACAAAGTATAACATTACAGTTACACCAAACATTTCAAAATGTATAATTTCCCCCTTCTCTACTTTGACTAATAGACCAAAGCTTGAGAGATAGCTTTCTGGAGCCCCACTATTTATAAGCTACCGGTACTGCAATGTTCTCATTCTTGTATTAAATTGTATTTATTGAATGACTTCTTTATTTGGTGATCCAAGATTTGCTCCTGTGACACTTTCCCCAGGCTTTATTTTGTGAAAGATACATGTATGAGGTTAGGGTTAGGCATGGTTATAGAAAAGTGTATAATGTTTGGTCGAGCGTTTAAGTCAGGAATTTAGTTAGTGTAGGTTATTGAATGCAGAACAGTCATCACAGGGGCAAGCCTTATACAACCAGTTATTTTCCAACCTACATGTAAGTGTATCGAGCTGGGTGCCAGACCATTATGGCTCAGCATGAACCGAACCAGAAAATAAATTCTATTATCCAAGCTGCTTTAATTTCATTCACTCACATAACCCCACGCATACCATGCAATCAAAGGGGCCCTCTGTAATTAAGAGCACATTATCAGGCTCAGTCAGCTCCCAACAACTTCTATCAACTATTAACACTTTTAAAGGGGAAATCCAAGCATGGACTTAGACCTATTATAACCACAGGGGTCTTGTTAATTATTTTTGAAGGAGGTAATTTGAATTTTATAGGAGGTACCATCACTGCGAGGGAGCGAAGCGACCGAGGGGGGGAGGGTGTGGGAGGGGGGTGTCCCCCCTCCCACGGTAGGGACCTTTTGGGATTTTCCACTTGAAATCGTGCAATCTGGTGCATACCTAAGAAGACAATTTGTAGTTATCTTTCCTACCTTGTATTACACATATATTGTAATAAACACACATATTGTTCATGTTTAATATTACATGAACAATCATAACTCATAAGAAAAGTTATTAAGTTGATAATTATTTATCACTTTGTACCATTACTTTGTAATTTTTAATTAAACTGAGATGATGCACCATACTCAATCTTTCTACATCATGATTTGTTGAATACATGTACAGTATTTAAATAATGGGCAGCCGAGGCTAGATTTTGATTTTTTTTTTACTTGTGACTTTTATTTGGCTCCCCATATGAATTCTCATTTAATTATTTTTTTTTTACATGAAATTATTGAATACATTTAAGAATTTACTTCAGTTCCTGTTCATTTTATAATGTTATATCACTGTTTTTCCTGACAAAGTGAAGACACTGTATATTTGTTTATTCAACTTTTTTAAGGAAATAAATGAAAATAAAATAAATGAATTAACCGATTGGCTTCCGATTGCGATCGGAAGTTAGTTTTGAATATTCGCGGAGCGCGAGCCTGCATATATCATGCGAGCTAGCTGCGGGGATCCGCCGGGGACGGCCGTGGCCGGCCTAAACTCAGCCGAGTTCAAAACTCTGTTGCCGATTTGCGCATGTCAGAATCTAAAGTACGTTGTCTCTAGACATTGCACGCACGTGTATAGGCCCCGGTTTCCGTGATCTTCAAATATCAAATCGGCAACGGATAGTTTGGTTACAGCGAGCTAGCTTCAGTTTTGTTATGATCAGTGTGTATATATTTTGTGCAGTGCATGCATCGTCTTCTCGCGTGCACATCGGGATCGCAATGGGGTAGGGACGGGCGGGCTTGGCCGCCGCGCTGTGGGGGGAGAACTGCGATGTAACGTTAGATAGATAGGTCTAGGTAAGTACGGACGACGTCGCGTTCGTGATCGTAAGGGATTTCGTCGACTGCGGCCGTGTATGTGCGGTACTGATTATATCTTGGACGAAATTAAGGACATTTTGGATTAGCATTGATTTAGATCTACTTTCTGTGATTTTTGCAAGGTTTATTATAGGAATTATAGCCGGTAAGAAACGAGTGAATAGGCGGCAAGTTTTACCGGTTACCGGCTTTAAACGACAGCCCTGTAACCATCACTTGAAATTGCTATATGATATTTAGTGTTTTACTAATCTATTTTTGCTACAGACTCTTATCAAAGATATATGGTTAGGGTTTAAGGTTGTTGTTGGGTTTCAATTCAGGCTTTAGGAAAGGTTTAACTGGGTTAAGTTGAAATGTTTTATCCAGAAGATGCAGTTTGAACATGTTTAGAGTTGGTATCGCATTCATATGACTCAAGAAACACTTACTGAAGATAATAAATGTTACAACAAGAATTGTGTATTATAAGACCATTCAAACTCATAATCAGTGCAAAATATCATACAAATCCATTCATCTTGAACTGAAGGCATGTCAGAAACCTGTGCACTAAAATCTTCCTTTATATGGGTGACCCATTTCTCTTCATTTCACTGTAATACACCTTCGGTGCTATTTCAAATAATTTTAATCTGCATCAACACTGCTCCAATACATATAACTTTCCCCTTAAAGACAATTCCCCCAAAGTTTCAAGAACAAAAAACGTCTCTTTTTGCAAAGGTCACAATTCTTGCCGTTCATCCCCCAAGCAGACCTGTTATTGATTTGAGGACATGGAGCCAAGCATGAAGAGGGGAGGGATCCCGTGCAGGCAGGGAGCGCAGGCATCGCTTGTCCAGTTACCAGTGAAGCAAAATGAGCTAATGGGGCGTATGCATGCCAGCTATAAACATTCCCAGGTACAGGCAATGACATTCATATTTCATCAACCCGTCACCAAGCTTCAATAGCCAGCCCACGGCCCACAGCCATCAAAGGCATATCCTCACTGCTGCTTTACATGTATGTGCCTTTTGTTCTGAAGTATGAAAGTCTGCATAGAGTCACCATTGAAAATACTCAATTACTCTATCTGTTTTTTGTTAGTTTTGATTTGTTTCGTTTTTTCATAATAAAATGCTAGCCAAGTTAATATATATAAACATGTAGTACTTCCATTCTCGGTGGCACTTATGAATAATAATACCCCCTTTCCACCCCCCCTCCCTTTCTACTACTATGTGTATGTGAGAAGACAGCTTTCACAGAATAATCATAAGTACATCTCTCCCATCTCCATGATACAATTAGAATAGGACTATGTCTTATGAAACATATTGATAACTTGTACATGATGGCTAGATTTAAAGTTCATGAAATGTCATTCTCCCTGCCCATGCATCCACAGTCCGAGGGCATAATGACGGTGGGCTTCATTTCAATTTGCCTCCTCGTACCTGCCTGTCCACTAGAAATGAGGACACCATCTAGATGACACACAGACATTCTTGAGCCAGCCAGCCGGCCATCTCACCATCTTGGATTCTTGCCATCCTCTTTCTCCACACATGAATGACCCAGCTAAAACGCTGAGGCACTGCCAAGCTCAATGGGGTAGTTCATTGGCAGGCACAATCCCTCCTCAGCTGTAAGTTATTTTCAACAGACAGAAGAATGGCTGAAGTGTAAGACTATGGAGACTGCTCAATACAGACCCTGTACTGTGTCCTTGTCCAGATACTGCCACAATTAGGCTTAGCTCAAAACTTAATGGAATTGTGTTTAAGCATCAAAATAGAGTCAGAGCCTTCAGACAAGCCTGGTAGTGGCAGTCATAAACCAGCACAAATAATTGCCCACATGAATTGTATGTAATACAGGGTATGAACTATAAGACTACACTACATCTGATAGGCATGGTAATGTGGCTGCTCAATCTCGGGTAGACTTCACTATTAAAAAAAAAAATGTTTGTTGAAGGATAATGCTGATCTCAGAGTAGAGTTGTAAATGTAGCTGTTTATTGCTTTAAAGGCACAAACAATCCTAAGTCACACACTCACAACTCACACCAAAAGGTCTGAATTAGGTAGATGTACACTAGCAATGAAAGGCTGAGAGTGAGAGACACAACAACAAAAATCTGTTGTAGTCTATAATCCAGACACAACACATTTTTCTTCTAAGTGGAGTCTGTGCCTGCCCCATAATACACCAGGCTGGTAATACAGCCTGATTATTCCCTGTCCGGCAATCACACTCTATGTGCTCATATGAAATGGCATAGTGGGAGAATTAATGGGGACAAATCTAGAAAAATTAATTTGTGTGATGGATGGAGCAGTGCTCGTGCGATATGCACCATTGGTTACCGGGGCACATGGGATATATCTGGCTGACAGATTCAAGATATAAACACATTTGATTCCGACAGGTTTGCAGAAAACAAGACGTGGGCAGCCAGTACACATACCAGCAATGCATGCACTGATACCGGCAGAGCTGGAGTCAGGGGGCTATGGCTTTTATCCTGAAAAAGGAATAAAATATTCAATTAGGATCTGAATGT
Organism: Strongylocentrotus droebachiensis; assembly: GCA_035222895.1. Lineage (NCBI taxonomy): Eukaryota > Metazoa > Echinodermata > Echinoidea > Camarodonta > Strongylocentrotidae > Strongylocentrotus > Strongylocentrotus droebachiensis. The sequence goes on from JAVYIG010013674.1 coordinate 22,925, forward strand.
ACATGAGTACTTTGGGGTAAAGATTTGCTGTTGAAAACTAGATCAGTTGAATTGAAAATTCTATTCAAATTGTTTTGAATTGTATTTTTTCTAAATCTACATAAGAGCATCATAATTACACTGTAAATCAGGGTCTTCCCTTTGTGAAAGTATGCACTCTTGCAAGTTAAATTAAACCTTGTTCTTCTACTCCTTTTAATCCTTGCAGCATTCTGTCAGTCTGTCTATTGTGTTTAAAAACATGTGTAATACCAACAGAATCTTTCATATAATGTGCATGTAGACCCTACACTTTGGGTTGATCTGTTTTTGTCAGTTGGCCTTCATGCTCCAAATGTCCTTTCAAAGCAACCCGTTCCCAGCTTGAGATTGCATTCCACCAGGGGCTGGCTCACTTGCATTTCTCAAACATTTATATACCGTTTTAATAAAATCTCGGATTCACGTAATGACCCACCCGTATCCTTCCTGTGCCTACATTATACCGCTAAGCAATATCCCTTGCTGGGACGAAGCTATGCCTTGTTTTTCTTTCGAGCAGGGGTAATCAATATAGAGACAAACATTCATGGAGCACGCAATGCGGCCGGCCTCACTCTGTGCTCACGTTGTTTCACTGGCAGCCCCGCACACCAGCCAGGCATATTTTTAGCTGCCCCGTTTCTAAACTTAATTTGAGGCATATTGTTTAAATGAGTCCAGCATCGGGGTGCTTTCTCGCAGACCAGAGATTGAAGGCATGAAACCTAGCCTCGTTAAATAGAGAAGGTAAATATTTGATTGTGGGACCAAGACTATCATTTATCATAAGGGAGTCAAGGGGACCTAAAGCTGCCCCCTTTATAGTGCACACAATGTCTTTCATACATCCACAAAAGAGTGTTCAATGATAGAGCTTAGGGCGCGTTCATGCTTGATTTTGAAGGTAGAATGAGCGATCTGAAACGCTCATCGTAAACGCTCATCGTGATCGCAGTTCCACGGTGTAGCTGTTCATGCTTACTTCTCTGGCTCATCCAGGCAATTCTCCTTGTGTGGCATTGTGTGACCTTCACTGTGCATGCTACGTAGACCCACTAGAGGTCAGTGCGTTGACCCCATTTAAACGCGTTTACAATTGTAAACGTATCTTTTTGTGAGTTTACGATCGGCGTTCGTGATCGCCGTTTTTCGGTGATTCTACAAAAGTGAGCATGAACGCAAGCGTGTTTTAAACTAAACACGTAACAGATGCCTGATTCTGGCCGTCAAAATCAAGCATGAACGCGGCCATAGAGAGGTCCATGATTACAGCTAAACTGGGAATCAAATCAATGAAATTTTGTATGCTGAACATACATGTACTATGAATTGGTAGCTATCTCTTGATTTCTTCTCCTTTAATTAAATGAAAAGTTGGGGTGATTTCTTCCAATTTTGAGAAATTGAACAAGTGTCACAATGGCTAGCATGGAAAGAGAGTTTTGACATTGCAATATTTCCCTTCTTATAGAGTATGAACTTCAACCCTCCATTAACCCCCTTCTACCTGAAAAACAAGTCTGAGCTGAGTGCATTCCATTCAAGAGATTGACAGCCTCTTAATTCTGTGCCTCTGGCTGGCTACTCGTATTTGATGTGTGTTTTGGGTGCTCTAAAGCACTTTTATTTTCCCACTTCACACGGCCTGTACCACTGTACACATGTCTAGTACAAAAAGACCAAAACAGTAATTTGAGATATATTCCAAGCATTATAAATTGAATCAAACTTTATTCAAAACAAGTTGCTTCTCAAATGTGCACTCAGATTTATATTCTAAAAATCAGAATTATGCAGGCATATATAAATGTACATCTTCATACAGGTAAGATTTACATTGCACATTTAAAAAAAATGTTGGATTTTATAAATGTATGTGGAGACGTAGGGCCTACATAAAAATATATCTCCCTTTGAAATTGGTCAGTTTTTGTTTGTTGATATTAAACTGCTTTGTCCTTTATTTTGTGAAATACTTTTCCACAGCAATCCTGTCTCTTTTTCTAACTGATACAAAGATCACCTCCGCTAGTACGCAATTGAATGCAAGGATTTAATATAAATGACATTGACATATAACTTAAATTGAAATAATACTTTGACATACCTCATGTTTAAAGTGCATTAAGCACAGTAAAAGACTGAACAAGCATTTCAACTCACAATCCACTCTACACAAACATTGACTAAATATGTATTTCCCCTTGGCACTCACATGACTGCAGCATTCTACATCTCCTCCTGAGTGCATAATATCATATGGAGTTTCTTCATTGAATTGGTATGAGTCAGACACAATTCCAATACGAACTCAGATTGCATGAAGCTAGTGCTCACAGACCAAATGAACTTTGTACAATCCTCTTCTTGCACAGTAGCTCAGACAACCAAGCTCCACTTGGGGGTACGAAGGGGTCAACAAACCTTACATTGGTAATCTTTATCTTGTCCCAAAGTTCTGTCTCGCTTTCCAAAGTATTGCTACTGAATGACCACAGAACAATGGAAGCTTGAAACAGAGAGCTGACGACCATGAATCACTGATTCATACGTTACTCTACAAGAGTGTAAATGCAAACCAGTGTCTCGCCTACATGTACACCTATTATTGTGGTCTGTACATGTATCATATTCATTAGAAGTTAGTATTTTACAGTCATCTTTGTAAAGAGGAGTAAAGAATAGACCAAGGCCTAAATATCTCATGCACGACTAGGTTCGGTCCTCATGCTGAGCAATTCATTACACATTTGTGGTTATTGTGGAAGCCATGGGTCATTGTGTACATGTGTACCCATACATACGGACGTGCTTTACACCGCTAGCTTAGCATTCAGGCTAAAATTAACCTTTCCTCAGTTAAAAACAAAGGATATTTTCACTTGACTCGAGTATGATACTTCATGTATCATACTCATCCTGTACTTTCTGCTGACCATCTGTCCATCTCTCTCTCTCTCTCTCTCTCTTTCTCTGTCTTTCCTATATTTCCCCAGTCACACTGATGAGACAAACAACAGACCAAAAATATACCAATAATAGATTGAAAACAGGCAGAAAAGATTGAGAACAGGCAAAAAAGATTGAGAACAGGCAGAAAAGATTGTCAGTTATATCGTGGTTATATTGATCAATTTGTAATTCTGCTTGGTAGTGTGGCTAGAGACAGAGAAAGACAAAGAGAAAGAGAAAGAGAGAGAAAGAGAGAGAAAAAGAGAGAAAGAGAGAGAAAGAGAGAGAAAGAGAGAGGGAGAGAGCGAGTCTCAAAAATGTCAATTCGACATAAAAACATAAGCTGACATATTTAATACATGTACATGTATGAGTGGGAGAAATACACATTTCGCCTAGAACTTAGGCTATTCATCCCTGAGCTATGAATAAAGCTTCATCATTGTTTACACAGAGCATAGAGACCGTGTATCATATATTCATTATGAACGTGTTAGTAACACATTGTACTGTACATGTATGCTCACCCCTCAAGCATATCTATATCTCATGCATGACTTGGTCCAGTCCATGCTGTGCAATTCATTACACATGATGGATGCCAATATTAACCTGCACTGTTTTTTGGATTGCGGTCTGCTAAACTTATTTTACATACATGAACAATAACTCTTAACCCATTGAGGGTACTCATCCGCAAGCTTCATGGGTTTTCTTGATAGGCCCATATATTCAACAAAAAAATCCTACATGGACAGGTGCATACAGTATGTGTATATGTAGAAGTTAGCTTTGACGTGTGAGGTTTTGGACAAACGGAAGTTTGCCCTTTGAGACATTACGTATTTCCTTGAATACAAATATTTACAAAGCATATTGTTTTGCAAGTACACTGTACATCGGCCAAAATCAATTGCTATCTGATGTACATGTATAATTCATAGCATACATTGTACTTGTAGCATTGGAAGAAATCATATTTTGAAAATGGGTAAACACATCATAAAATGTCTGCCACCGAGTACAGAAAATGATATTTCCAAGTGCTCAAGCTTATTTCTGATTCCCATTGTTGTCCATATGCAGCATGTTTAAAGCACATACAGTAACAACAAAGGAAGCATCCCATAATGTGACTTACAGAGCCATAGTGCTAATAGCTCCTTTAGAATCTGGTTCAAACTTCAACACCAAAGTAGGTTTACATGTACATGTAGGCCTCGTGTCGTACAGAGCCTACATACATATCTACAAAACAAAGGATGTGCAGGACCTCAATGTAGACCTGGCTATAGATACAAGGACACTGCTACACCAAGGAGTGTGGGTGAACAAAAGAAGACCACTTCCCAATGCTATGACCGAAGAACTAGTCAATAAAGGTCGTCAATCCAAAGTGACCGACCGCCCTACTTGTATATGGGTGTCTAAAATCACTGGTTCATGACAAAGAAATACACATGTAGTTTTTGTTTCCTCTTCGACAAACGGGCAGAACTTCTTATTGCAGAGAATGAAGAGAAGATTTGAGGAAGCCCTCTGTCCATTGTACCCTAGCTAGTCACACTGCCAAATTGACTCCCAACCAGATGATGGTTAACAACATTTTATAACTCGGGAGGTAAACCTTTCATTAACTTTTAAAGTTAAAGGCCCACTGCACTACTTGTAGCTACTTGCGCCCTCTATATAACAAACAATGCCTAATCGGTGACCATTGGTCCCCCATGATCCTCTTTTTCTTATGTTAGCTGAGAGCTGAGTTGATGAGATAACCACCTGTCCAGTGACCTTGCAGGGCGGTATAATCCCTCCTGTAAACTATGGCAGATAAGCTTTAAGTGGCATACATGTACATGTAGATGCATTAAGAATGAGACAAAGGGGAAAGAAAACCCTATTGTGGTTTGCAGGCCATAATTGCAGGAAAGATTGACGACTGATGAATCAGTAAACAAACCTTTATTGCATTTGATGTACCTGTATGGACTGTTTAAAGTATATGCACTTTATTTGCAGCCTCTGTTTTGAACATGCTCATACATGTACCTACACCTAATACACCTATTAAAGTTGATACTCTAAGACAATCCCAAATACTGAGATAATTACATAAATAGAAAGCTTTTAACCCCCATAATAACACCAAATGGTGTCCACCCGACAAAACAAGTTTAGAATAATGAATTTATTCGAGTAAACTCTACCAAAATATCTAAGTCTGAAACCCGGAAGTGCACGTAGAGTCGGGCCTCTATCCGTGACGTCACGAACGGGAGTCATGGGCTCAGTGGGAGTGAATGGCAGTGATATCCCTACGTAAATGCTATCCTGTCAGAGCTTAGATTTGTTGTTGTTAAGGAGTATATTTGATGGATTTTCTGTTTTCATTTGAATGAAGAATAACGAAGCAACATTTTCCAGTCGCTGATTTCTTTTTATATCCTCATATTCACCTATTTGGTAGAGATTTAAGACGAGTTTACTGCTTAGAAATTAAAGTTAAATCGTGCACTTATGAATAGGCGGATGCATTTTATTGTCATCAGATGTACATGAGCAGTTTTGTTAAAACGAATAGGTCTAGAACTATGATAGTACTTATCATAGATGTGTGTGACTGCCTCAAAAAAGGATACAGTACCAGTTAAACATTTTATGTTGTAAAATATCAAACTTGAACGAGATCATGCAAGCGCGCTTCCTCTATAATATTTTGGCGAGTGATGCGGCTCTTGCATGAACGTTCGTGGAGCGAGCAGAATCGGGAGGTAAGACCAAGCCGCTGCTCTAGGCGCTGCTTGCTTGTGATGGAACGTACGTGCGCTAGTTATATGTTTATCGGCAATTGCAAGAGAGTGAAAGCGACGTTGCCAGCTGAGAAAAACAACTAACAAAGACTTGCTCCTGACTACCGGTGTCAGAATTGGTAGATGAAGGATGTTCAGGGCCAAGGAAGGCGAAAGACATGGGAAAAAGGAAGAAGAAACCATCGGGAGATCGCTGTAGTGTATGGTAATGAACTGTGCATGGGTAGACAGCTACTGTTCACTCCGTGCCTGGGCCGATTTCAACACCAAAACAAAAATTACATGGTGAAAATATCGACTAATAGCACATCGCTGGCATGTATATGTCATAATTTTTAAAAGGGGAATTGATATTAATACTATGAAGTACTAGGGGAAGGTAAAGAATTGTACATAGAATTATGATTTATTAGACTTTTCAGCCTTTGAAACAAAAATATGCAGAAAATCGTATCACTCTGCACATGTTTACTATGGAACATCCGGGTACGTGAATATACTCTCTCCCGGACGCGAGGTCATAAATAGTAGACCAGCGTCGTGACTGATTTTCTATGCAAAGAGAGGCGGATATTTTAGACATTTCAATTGAGGATTTCGAGTAGACAGAATTTTTTGTGATATACTAAGTAATTGAAAAACTTAAAAATAACATATACTTGCCGTAGGTAACAAATTAAGGGACATTTATTTGCTTAGAGTATCAACTTTAAAGGTACTATGTCCCTTTTGCAGCCAACCTCAAATGCTGTAGAACTTTGCAGGAATTATGAATATGTCATGTATGTCCTATCTGTGAAATTTAAACGTTAGCAGTGTCCTCATATTCAAATTATGCAAGGAAAACCGTTTACTTGCTAGACTTCACTGTCAGACACTATTGAGTGACTGACTGGCCTTTTTTCTTCTTTGGTAATAACATACATGAAAAGAGTTGTAAATCGTACATGAGTATTTGTCTACATCAATAACCCACTTCTTGTGATGGCCAAGATTAAACTGATTGAATCTTTGCGCAGCATAAAACGTATGACCAATCGGTACAATTGTCTGAAAATCAAGACTATTACTTTTGGGCTCTATAACCCTAAAGTCTATTTGACAACTAATAGTCGTTATTTTCCCACTTGAAGACATTTTCAAGCCCCACCTTTTTTAGGGAAGTTCTAAATTAGTATTATCTTTCAAATGCAGTTGGAATTTAACTTTTTCATTTTTTTGGCCTGCAAATGGGACATAGTCCCTTTAATGGAATTCTGTTCCACTTCCATCCATTTCAAGTGAGGACAAAAATCAATTACAGTGATTGAATTGATTTGAGGTAACACCTCATTTCATTAATAGAAACATTAGAAACGGATGAATGACTGTGAATGCTAATGCATGTGTACTTGGTCGTTCAATACATTTCTCTCATTATAAAATCATTATAGAAGCCATAATTACAAGCCAAAGGGTGTCCTTTATGCCCCCTTAAAAAATATTAAAAAATAGGATTGTGAAGTCCATCATCAATTATGAGGAAGTGGTCAACGCACAACATCAGGGAAAGGGGAAAAAGAGGGGAAAAGGGCGTGGGGCAGTGAGTTCGGAAGTACTTAAAAATGAAATATGAGGAATACCACTTCCATTTCATCCTTCTCTACCACTGATATGCTACAATAGTGTACATCCTGTACCATTGTTATGAGTAAGATAGATTATGCAAGCAGCTTTACCCTCTGTAGAACAAAGGCATGTGCAATATATAGATCTTTCATGTACAATGTACCTACTTGTACAAACTGGAATTACATTTCCAAGAAAATAAAATTACCAACAAATGCAAAAATAATGGACCTTTGATTGATCATAAACGTCTCCAATTAAACGAGGATCTTAACAATTTGGGTGTCATAATCAGGGCTAATCAATATTCACTTATCCCGTTTGTTGTTTATCTTACTCCGCTCACATCTTTCATCACCCACCCTCGACCTGCTTTCCCATTCCATTCCATAGACATGTGTTGACATTTGGGGCTCCCCTACAGAAAAACAACGAGCAACAATTTGATGAAACAACCCAGGCAGACTCCATGGGCCTCAAGCTAGACAGAAAAAAGGCGAGAGTGCTAAAGTATAAAGAACGAAAACACCAAAACAAAAGAAGAACCGCAGCCCAATGAAGCTCAATTACTATTCCACATGGAGCCCAACACTCTGGCAATTAGCAGCTTATTTTCTGATGAATATTACATCCTTGTTTTTCTCCTGTCAATGTATTAGCGACTCATTGTGATGCTGAAGGCCTGCACATGCAGGTTCATGTAGGCTTCCATGTCAAGATTTTAAAATGATGGGATATTAAATATGCAGAAATGAAATCTTCCGATCTACATTGAATTAAATAACTGCATCAGAAATAAGAAACTGTGAAAGGTGATCCCCCCCCCCCCTCCCTTTGCAATTCATGTAGGCAAATAAGGCATTTTTGGACCATCAGTACATTCAAATATTTACACAGAGGTGTGCAACTATGAACAAGAACCCATTCTTTTTCTTGTGGGCAAACTGAGAACAAATCTGAGAATCTTTACATCTTTTTGTTTGAAATCAAAGTCACTATATCATGGTCAGAAACAATATTTCAACATTCCCCCTGCAAAAATTGGGGAGTAATTGTAAATACTCAAAAGCAAATGCCCATTCAGAAGCAGCGCATCCAAGACTAAACAAACCTCTTGAACATATCAGAGCAATGGCAATGAATGTAGGCTCCGATGTTTTGTAAGGAATCTCAAGTGAAGTCACATACACTGATCTGTCCCTCCCAACAATACAAATCACATTAGTGGAAGAGGAACATATATAGTACATTTTCAATACCGGTATATGCCTGATAAAAGTATCCCTATACGCCCTTGTTTGGATCCAATATGGTGAAGCAATTACTGGTATACCACTAAAGTTCCTGTAATGTAATTACATAGAAGAAAGCACATGCACTGTCTAATCAAATGATAGAAGATAATGAATGGGGACAATTGGCCTGGCTGGCGGTGATCTTTTCATTCTATCATTCCTCTAGCTCTGGGCCTTCAGCCAAGCAGTCATTAATGAAAAAATTAAAGTCTGTTGTTTTAGAAAATATGGGCAATGACATTTATTAACTTGGAGGTACAGGAGTAAAGCAGCAAAAGACGAGCACTACAATTAACCTACTTATCAAAATAATGGGACCACACTTGCTTATAGCTCTAGACTTTACACTATGAGACAGAAGTAAGAAAGGAGTCCTACTTTTTATAGTATGAAAATTGGACCATAAAATATTATTGGATTTTGTTTTTTTAGCAAAGCCAGTTACCATGAATGTAAAATCTAATTTTTGTTTTAATATAACAAGAAAAAGGAAAATATGCCATGCTCCTTGAAAAAGTTTTCTTAACTACATTGTTGCCATATTTTGATCCTTCTTGAGCGATGTAACAGTTTTGTGTACAGACACTTGAGGATGAAAGATGAGGATGAAAGATGGACATGAATTACCCTCTCTACATCCCGGCATGTTTACAGAACTGCACAACGGCACTCAAGTTGATCAAAACAAATGTCAAATGAAAACAAATCCTGTTAATCGAGGAACATTACACCAAGGCGAGCCTGGCCAGGAGACGGTTTACGGTACTCAGGTTGCCCGAAGCTTGCCTGCCCTCGTCTAGGATTAATCTTTTAAAGAGACAATTTAAGGTTCACTGCTCAAACAGAGCAAGTGTATACGGGTTTAAGTTGAAACCACAGGCAGAATTTACATGCCAAAAAAGTAAGCAGTACTTTAAAGGGCTTCTGTTAAATAAAAGAGGCTTGTCATAAATTGTAATCTATCTTACATGGAGTATTTGGCAAATAAGAGGTGAAAGGTAATTTTGATCCTTGTTCACTCGTTGAATCTACAAGTATATTCCCACATGCAACTAGTACATATTAATACCTAATACATAATCATATCTGTGTAAAATTATAATCTTCTCTGGGATCACCTAATAATTTACATGTACTGTACATGTACATTCAATTTAAAGTCTGATAAAAAAAAAATTAAAAAAAAAAATTAAAAAAATGCACTTGATTTCCTTTTGCTACCAGAGAACAAACTATATCTTCCACTGCTTCATATCTACCAGTACTGTCTAAACTATGAAGATGATCTCAGATCAGGTTTCTCTAGATACTTCACCTAGTACTAGTAGATGTAGATCTATGTAAACCAATATCCATCATTAATCATGTGGGAGTGATGTATACAGGAAACAAAACTAAACTGACATTGCAAGGAAGGATATTAAAAGATGGATGTATTGTTCTGCTTTCTATACTAGTAACGTATCAAGTGTCGATGTTTGCACCGATACTACAATGTATGTCAAGATGCTCTATTGTCTTTTAAAGTTCAAGCTTAACTTAATGAAAGGCCAGCACAAGAGGAAGCACATTCATTTAAATGGAAAATGTCAATGCTATTTTTGCACTTGAGATCTTACAGATTTGAAGGCAATCTCGCAATAACTCAAAGACGACTTCTGTAAAATCATCTTCAGGCAATCCACCACATTTTGAAATGTGAAGCAATATTTGGTGTATTGTAACCAACCACGATAATTATGGGATATACAGACACATGTAGGGTGATGAAAATTGCCTGAAGTTAATTTTTTGAAAGTATTTACAATCGTGTTCATGTACAGGCTTAACAGTAATGCTGTCTTGAAAAATCTAAACTTTGAAGCTATTGCTGTACACGTACATCATGTGACCATCTGATGAATAGGAGCCTCAAATATACCGTAACTGCAGATAATCTACACATGAACATTTACTTTTAGGCACAAGATAATAATACATTAAATTTACTTTGCCGATCATTTCTTCCTTGAGGGGGGGGGGGGGAGGGAGTTGCCCCATATTCAAGGTTTTGGTCAACATGACACATGCCCCAATTCCCAACTTAAGTTGAAAACCACAAAATCTACCACATGTATCCTAAATTCTGGCTGTCTGCTGTGGTTTTGAAGTTCTTGGGTATCTAATGTAGGCTTACATGTACATGTTACCATCAATGTAGCCTATCCCATTCACACTACGACTCCAGTCTCGCCAATGTCTGCATAAATTTTCCAGTTACATGTACCAGAGAGACGGTGTATGATCAACCACTATAACAGCAGGAACCTTTATAGAACTCTAAACCTAAATTACAAACATACATGTACATGAAGATCTGTAACAAAGTGCCTGAGACAATTGCTATAAGAACAAAGCCTGCCTGTGCAGTGGGAGACCATAAAATCCCAGATAATATGTGCGCATGGGCAGATAAAGGTCCTTCGTACAAAACCGTAAAACCAATCGAGACAAATGTCGGACACGTGTTCATGAAAGTTATTTAAGAACACTTCTTTTCAGCGGGGCAAACAAAAGATTTTAGTCAAGCACTTCTTTCACTTTGGCAGTGATTATTCTGAAATACACTATGTAGGACTTCTCTATGTTTAAAAGATATTTGGGTGTGGGCATGTGGGTGTCATTTGTCTTCGAAGTGGCTTATTGAAGGCGGAACTTGAATTCTTCATGTTTGCTAATGATAATCAGAAATTTAATTTTTTCAAAGTACACCTACGTGAGAAAAAGACAAGTAAACAACATAAAATGTACAACCTTAAGAAAGAACAATGAGCGTAGATCTAGTACCGGTATGAATGATCTCTTTAAATAAATACAAATGTGGCCCCCCTCTCTTTTTTTCTATTTTACGAGTGCCGTAAATGGGGCAGGCCCATTGAATCAACATACATGTATGACTGGCAAAGAAAAATCTCTGCCTGAAACATGAAAATGAAAGAACGACACAAGCCCCTTTTCAAAGAACACCTACACGATAAAAAGACAAGTAAACAACATGACACGTACAATCCCATGAAAGAAACAATGAGCATACAAGTGTAGGTCTACTATGGTCTCTATAAATAAAATGATGCCCCCCCCCCCTTTTTTGGGGGTTGCTTTTACAAGACCTGTAAAATGGGCAGGCCCATTGAACCAACATGTGACTGACAAAGAAAAACCTCTGCCTGAAACATGAAAATGAATGAGCGACACCAGCCCCTTATCAAATTGCAGAATAAATGTTTTGCAAACTCTACTCGGCAAACATTGCCCTTTGGTTGCTTCTATCATTTTAAAGGCAGTAGGTTGTCAGGGGAGCTTTGAATGATTATGAAATGTTGAATCAATGGTGCATGTTGCACATACATGTACAGCTCTGTTTGCTATGGTGAAGTCGAAAAGTGTATTTACTTATCACCACCATGCAAGTCTGCAATGGATGAATCATACAGCCAGCTAGCCAGCCATCATAGGGTCTGGTGTAGACCAGTACATGTACGCACAGTACCCAGGATTCCTTTTGTGGATATCTTTGAGGGTACATACTGTAGATGGATTCAACATGCACATACCATATGACAATTCTGTACATGTACATACATTATGAACTGTACAGGATAATGATTTTGATTTGCAGGAGCTACATTTACATCATGTACATCCTAGTCAAACTACATCTTTGTTTTAACAGCTACTTGTATGTACATGAAGATACTTGTATAATGTACATGTAGGCATACCGTAATTAACGGTGTATAAACCGCCATCGTGTATTTTTTTTTGCTGACTCTGTCGGCAGCAAGCCAGGTCCGTGCTAAAAAACCCACACGGGAAAGCCTTTTATTTAACTGCGAGGTGCAGCTGAATGTGTAAGATCATTAATGTAAATTAAAGAACAATAGAGGACCTAGGATAGAACCTTGTGGTACGCCGTGTAATAGAAGAAAAATTGGAGGAATTATTATTATAAACTACATATTGAGATTTATCAGGAAGATTACTTTCAAACCAAGATGACAGATAAATTTGAGTGTTGTTCTAGTTTCCGAGTGGTGAGTCAACACACCAATTACTGAGCTGGGAGACATTGCCAGGCATAGCGCCAGATGGAGGGGCATAAAATTAAAACTTTAATTTTTTGTTTTTTTTGTTGTGTACCGTGTATAAGACGCACCCCTGACTGAATTTTTTTCGACGTCAAAAAAGTGCAGTTTATAGGCCTACACCGTTAATTACGGTACATGCATGTGCATGGCTAAAATTTAGGAGCCACATTCCTTTATATCATATATTGTTTTCACCAATTCACACATTCTGCGAATATCAACAAGATTCATTAATTTACATGTACATACATGTACTCTTGATATATTTGTAAAATTCATTATTTTCATTTCCTGACATACAGTAGATGGATTCAACATGCTTATACCATACATGTACATGTACAGTATTCTGTACAATATGACTAATTACCAACAACCTTCCTTATGATAAGTTTGTTGTTGGTTAAATTTAGTTGAAAAAATAGAAAAAAATAATTAACAATTGTAATAGCAGTGAACGATTTAGCTCTGGATTGCTCCAAATCCAAAGGAGTCAGTAGAGTTGTATCAAAAGTTTAAAACTAAAAATACATTAAATCAATAAACACATAAATATTGATAACACTGCCACTACTAGGCCTTTACTCCTACATCTACATGTACATGTTCTACTATTGTTAATAGTGCTGTAACATCACGGATATCTCCAATTCCGTTTAACCGCCAGTCAAAACCGGACGGTTTTCGGTTAAACGATTAAAAAAAAAAAAAAAAAAAAAAAAAAACTTTTTTTTTTTTTTTTTTTTTTTTTGGCCGACAAGCCAGGTCCGTGTGAAAAAGCGGGAAGGACTTTCATTTAACTGCGAGGTGCAGTTATAGGCGCCGATTTGTGCTTGTAAACTTGTCACAAATAATAGTAACAATGTCGTTTTTAGAAGAATGTGTAAGATCATAATAATGTAAAAAACAAACAGTAGAGGACCTAGGATAGAACCTGGTGGTACACCATGTGGAAAAATTGGATGAATTATTATTATAAACTACATAGATCTATGAGATCTATTACAAAGATGTTACTTTCAAACCAAGATGACAGACAAATTTAAGTGTCGTTTTAGTTCCAGAGTGGTGAGTCAACACACCGATTACTGAGTAGTGCCAGGTGGAGGGGCATAAATCGAAACTTAAAAAAAAAAAAAAAAAAAAAAAAAAAACGGGAAAACGAAACCGTCCAATTGTAAACGGAATCCGCCATGGGCGGGCGGATACCGGACGGTTAAACGTTTGACTACAGCACTAATTGTTAATATAAATATTATCATTATTATTAACTTTACTATCAAGAAGAAGAAGAATTAAAATGCAAGAAAACCTTGCATAGTGATTGATTCAATTGTTTCTCTTCACACATTTCTATTATGAAACTTATCCACATGTATGTACATACTGTACAATACATGTGGCTAATCAAGTGATTGTTACTCTACAGTGGTAAGAACGATGCCTTCTCTGTAGAGGTGGAGCCTTGCAGTATACTTACAAAACAAACATATCACATGTTGGAATCAGGACACAAGGAAATGAACAACATCCCCAATAATTTCCTTGGACATGTTTAGATGACCAATACAATAACACCCAAGGTCAGCATTTAATGCAATGAAACCTGGATCACTGATAGTACAGTGTAGGGTCCATTAATCAAAACATATTAAGTGTCACCTTTCAGTCGTTGAATATTGGATTATCATTGCATTATCTTTTGATCTAGAATGCCATAAATTGAATATGATGTAAATATGAATTAGAGAATACTTAATGAGCACAAAATGCCTAGCAGAGTTCTCTACAGTACAAGGCTACACGCATTGCTTTTTTTTTGGGGGGGGGGGTATAATAAGGCAAGGACTATACCGGTACCTCAGAGATGCCAAGTTCAAAGATCCGCAATGCATGCCACGCGTGCGAGGTTATAACACACGTATAAGGTATAGCTTTTTGTTAAAATCTAGCGCGCGCGTCGTGCGTGAGAGCGTTTTCAGACCCTCGCAATGCGTGACGTCACGCCTAATGCGTGACACTTGGTAGCTCTGGTACCTAGTTTCATAGAAGCAATATCAATTATTTCGCCACATACCATGGTATAAAACAGCCTGAAAATACCACTTGATCAAGGCGACAAGGATCAAATCTATAAAAATATAAATTTCTATTTTTTCTTCACTGAGGTACATTAGCCAGAGATCTCATGTAAGTATTTGAAGACGTGCCCAAAGCTGTACTTGACAAATAACAAAGGTTGGTACAGGGAGGATCTACCTCAAGGGAGCTCTGCTGCCCTCAAAGGATCATTTGGTAGCGGTAGAGCTATCTAGAGTTTAGAGTAGATCGTACTCCAGGAAGGGGGAAATTACTATGATTACAGGTACTTGGAGCAAAATTGACATTCTGTGAGAACCAAAATCAAGATTAGCATACCTAATATATAGAGGTTGTGCAAAAAATATCTCACAGGATTCATGGCAAACTGCTGCACAGTACGATTGCATACCATAATGATGTGGGGTGCGAGCGCGTGCACATGTGTGAATCTAGCGACTGTAATCTCAGATCCTCATTAAATTAATGTACATGTAAACAATTCATAGTTTTCTAATGACCTAATGAAGACGTTCATTCACCGTCCATTCTCATGAAATCTGGAGTTTTTTTTTTAGTATGTGTTGTTAAAAGTACCGGCCACTCCTTTTTTCAGTAGGGGCACTGGTCCGAGAATAAGGATCGTCTGCTTAAACGAGGATCGTCTTCGTAAACGTGGACAGAAATGTCCGCACAAATAAGGATTGTCCGCATCTTCGCTGACGATTCTGATTTCTGATCCGCGCAATGATTTTCTTGAATCATTTCACATTGACTTTGTACAGAGACTTTCATGTTACGAGCGATTAATCCTTGGGAAGACGGACAACCCATAAGAGTAGATGGTGAACAGTAGGGGCGCTGGTCCGACAATGAGGATCGTCCTCATAAACGCGGACAAAATGCGTCCTAAGAAATAAGGACCGTCTGCATTTTCACTGACTTTTTTTTTCATCAGCGCTCTGCGCGTTTCAGGTGACCAAACCGCCCGCTGGCGATGCAAAATATGGATTACCTTGTGGGAAACTAACCCTAGTTCACTGTCTAATTGTCCGTCTTCTCAAGGATTTATTGCTCATAATGTGAAAGTCTCTGTAGACCTAGATCTAGATCTACAAAGTCAATGTAAAATGCATCAAGAAAATCATCGCGGAATCCTTTTTCGCATCGTCAACGCGCCGATCAAAAATATGAAAGGTCTGCGAAAATGCGGACGATCATTATTTTTTAGGACGCATCGGTCCGCGTTTACAAGAATATCCTCGTTTATGCAGATGATCCTTGGACCAGCGCCCCACGTTTTGAGGCACTTCACAACAATCATTTTTCAGCGCAATTTTTTTTTGGCTTCAATATTACACCATATCACAGACCCTGATAACACGTAGGGCCATGCATCTCAGATTTGTCAAACTTGAAAGTGGAATCATTGTTAAACAATTCACAATAACAATCATAAGCAGGATACTAAAAGTTTCACAATCACATGCACACACAATTCACAAGCCGGTCGAGTTTCACCTGAACAAAAAAACAGCCGACGTTTCACCGTCAATATCTTTTCATGTTACCGAATCATTCGTATGTTCCAACCATGATTCAGGTCAATTTCACACGCATTTACATTCATAAAATGGAAAATATGAACAGAAATTCGTACTTACAGAGTGCATTCCAATGACTGGATAGCATTTAAACATCGAATAAACAACTTCCCAGGACAGCACACCTCGCAGCATTATGGACTATGGCCGTTTACGTTCGGTATGCATGCTAAATCCATGTCGTGACATGACGTCGTACCGTACCCGTATACTGCGCTGCTGATTTCGCGATTATCGTCAGAAATATGAATGGAATGTCGCCACCTCTCGTCAATAGTCCGCACATGTTTTATGGATAATTTTTTTTTCTTTTTTTTTCTACAGTACTCTATTATTAGCTTTGGCCATTTGAGATATTTCACAGCTCAATAGAATACGTAGAATTTTTGTCAAGAAAGAAAACAAAAATCAGCGCAAAATAATATGAGCACAGAAATAACTCTGTACCATAGCTCTTCACTGTAGTTCTCACACCCCTCACCCATTTGTCTCAAATCAACAAATAATTAAAAGCGCACCTCCAGCTATACAATAATAATTTCCCAAAGTAGCTCTAAATGAATATTATCTTGGATCTTGGATTCTTTTCATCCTAAATACTCCGAAGAAGAGTTTGGACTGGATGTCAAAATTGTGTGCCTTCCAGAACGTTTTTTTTTGTAAAGATATATATTTGGGGGTATTTTTAATTTATTTCTGTTTATACATAAAATAAGTTTGGTCGTCGATATAGGTTAAAATTTCCTGAGGCCGTCATCACGTTTAACTCTACTACATTTTTCAATTTTGAAATGATTTGTCGACTTTTTACTTTTTTCAAACGTATAATTATTTGATTGTTTTAGATTATGATATGATAATAAAGGTAGTTCAACTTTGTTAATAATGTATATGAACTGCGTTTGTACATTAATTTCTATTACATCTAAAATTGCAGCAATAAAATCAAACAAACAATACTGCGTTCTTAAGAATGTCTTTCAATGTTGATGATCTCTCGATCTCTCTCTCTCTCTTTCTTTCTCTCTCTCTCTCTCTCTATTTCATTTTTACTCCGCCCCCCCCCCCCCCGCTCTCTCTCTCTCTCTTTCTCTCCAATTCGTAGTTTTCTCACTACCCCACCCCCTCTCTCTCTCTCTTTTCTTTTGCATATTTCGCATCACTCTTTTTTTATCACTAGCTGCAAGGTGCTATCTCACTCATACTATCACCCCGAAACTTCTTGCTATCCAATATTAGCATTTTAGTAAGGAAAAAGTGTGTTAGTGTCAGTAGACACAGGATGTAGTGAAGCGTCTAGTGCAGTAGTGTGTAGAAATAGATTAGCATAGTGTAGTTTTAGCATAGTGCTTGCAATTTCTGCTTTCAGCTGCTGCCGCTGGCTAACCGCAAGGTGAAAAAGGGAGCCGAGCGCGTAAGCCTCCCCCTGCCAGTACATAGCCTCTCCTCCATCAAGACTCTTACAGTGCCTCCTCGCGGCAACACACGGTAACTGGGTACCTCACGGTCCCAGGCAAAACTGTAAGGGATCTCGGAGTAGCTTTGAGCCCCAGAGATGCGGCGTGCAGGCCCACCGGCGTGTGGACATGCCCTGGCGCCCATCAACCAAGCTCCATCTATGGGTTAAATAGCCCCACCTATGGGAAAATAGGCGGAGAGGTTGACTTCGTAGCCCAGAAAGGCCATCAACCTAGGAGTCGGAGCTCTGATGTAAAATCCCCCATTCAACCCGCACTGGGCCAGCGTGGATGGGTAGGCTCACACAAACCAGCATGACAGACACAAATAAGCAAAGGCCCCCAGTCCCCAGCAGCTCATTTGTTCCGGACCAAGGTGGCGGCCCGATAAAACAAGGAGCAGGGGGTGCTAAGAATCCCTGGGTTCGGACAGGCCACCATTGGAAACTGAACATTGCAACCTATAACGTAAGATCACTGCTTCAAGAAGAGAGACTACTGGAACTCGAGGAAGAACTACAAGGAATAAAGTGGGACATCGTTGGACTGGGTGAAGTCCGCAGACGAGGAGAAGAACTCACAGTACCGAAAAGTGGGCACCATTTCTACCATATAGGAAAGAAGAATAAGAGTGAAGCAGGAGTAGGATTCCTAGTTCACAAAAGCATCGCCGGTAACATTTCTGAAATAAAAGGAATAAATGAACGTCTGGCACAAATAACAATAAAAATCAATAAGAGATACAAAATCAAGATTATCCAAGTCTATGCTCCAACTTCAACACACGACGATGAAGAGGTAGAGAAACTTTACGAGGAAATAACGGACGTGATGAAAGGCAGTAAAACACAGTTTACAATAGTCATGGGTGACTTTAACGCCAAGGTCGGGAAAAGAGAGGAAGGAGAAGAAAGCACAATCGGCCCCTTCGGAAGTGGGCAAAGAAACGACAGGGGGGACCGACTTCTTGAATTTGCCATTAGCAACAAAATGAAAATAATGAACACTTTCTTCAAGAAAGGAGCATCCAGGAAATGGACATGGAAAAGCCCAGGCGGAAACACAAAGAATGAAATTGACTTCATACTAACTGATAACCCTCACATCATCCAAGACGTGAAAACAATCAGCAAGGTGAACGTGGGAAGCGACCACAGGATGGTAATGGGCAAGATGAAAATCAACACCCGACTAGAGAGGCAAAAACTCCTAAAACCAAAACAAAGTAGCATCAACCTAGAGAAACTAAAAGCGAAGAGAACAGAATTTCAACTGGAGTTGAAAAACCAATTTCAACTTTTGACGGACAAATGCACAGACGAAGAAGGAAACAGATCCCTTGAAACATGGACTGATCTGCTAGTGGAAAAAACCCAAGAAACCGCCATAAAGATCGCAGGGAAAAAACCAAAAACCCGTGAAAACAAGATATCAGAATCTACCAGAAAACTCATGGAAAAAAGAAGGAACATGAAAGCAGAAGGCATAGGCATCCAAAATGTTGAATATGTAGAAACCTGCAAAACAGTAAGGAAAAAGCTACGTGAAGATATCCGTAGTTACAACACAACAATGATCAAATCCACAATTGAGGAAAACAGAAGCCTGAAGAAAACTTACAAGAAACTAGCACATGGAAAACAGAAAATCACAAGCCTCCTCGACAGCAATGGACAAGAAATCACAGATCAGGACCAGATATACTTCAAAGAATTGAAGAGTTTTATGAACAACTATACAATAGCAATAAAGAGACAGAAGATCCAGGAGAACCACAAGAAGAGATCCCAGTTGTAACTGATTGGGAGGTTCAACATGCAATAAATCAAATGAAGAGAGGGAAGTCACCAGGCCCAGACAGCATACTTATAGACACAATCAAAGAAGGAGGAGACACAATAACTGAGGAACTAGCCAAACTTTACAATGTATGTATGCAAACGAGGAGAATACCACATCAATGGAAAGAAGCCACAATGATAATTCTGCACAAAAAGGGGGACAAGCGAGATCTAAAGAACTACAGACCCATCAGCCTCCTCTCAAACCTGTATAAGCTGTACACAAAAATCATCACCAACCGGCTAGAGAAAATCCTTGATAACAACCAACCTAGGGAGCAGGCAGGCTTCAGAAGGGGTTTCTCAACTATGGACCACATCCACACCATTAATCAACTGAAAGAAAATGCCAAGAGTTCAACATCCCCCTATGCGTAGCATTCGTAGACTATGAAAAGGCATTTGATTCCGTAGAAACCTACGCAGTACTGAAGGCACTTCAAGACCAAGGAATCAACAATACATACATCAAAATCCTTAAAGACATTTATTCAGACTGCTACAACACTGTCAGAATGCACAAGGCCAGCAACAAAATCATGATAAGAAAGGGAGTTCGACAGGGAGACACCGGCTCACCAAAATTCTTCACTGCTTGCCTAGAGAGCATCTTCAAAACATTAGACTGGTCATCAAAGGGAATCAACATAAACGGGGAAAACATGAGTCACTTAAGATTTGCAGACGATATTGTCATCATATCTCACAACTTAAACGACCTCGAAATAATGCTACAAGAACTGGACGATGCAAGCCGACTTTCAGGCCTCAAAATGAACATGAAGAAGACTAAAGTCATGGCAGGATCAGCCAAAGATCCAAAACAAATCCAAGTGAACGGTACCAAAATGGAGCAAGTAGAGGAGTATATTTACCTAGGACAACGTTTCTCCCTCCAAGACAAAAATCAAGACAACGAAATAAGAAGAAGAATCAAAGCTGGATGGCGAGCCTTTGGCAGATACAGCACCATCATGAAAGGCAAACTTCCATTATGCCTGAAAAAGAAGGTATATAACCAGTGCATCATCCCAGCAATCTCATACGCTGCAGAAACATGGACGCTAACTTCAAAAATGGAAAGAAAGCTAGCAGCCTCGCAACACAACATGGAAAGAAGTATTCTAAGCATCACATACAAAGACAGAAAAACAAACAAATGGATCAGGGAACAAACAAAAGTCCAGGACATCCTTAAAACAGTGAAAAGAAGGAAATGGAATTGGGCAGGCCACATCAGCCGCAGGAAAGACAATCGCTGGAGCTCAGCAATCACTCATTGGACACCATACGAGGGAAAACGAAACAGGGGACGTCAAAGAAAAAGATGGCGAGACGAGCTGCAACAGTTCTGGGGACAGACAAATTGGCACCAACAGGCGCTGAACAGAGGCATTTGGAAACATCATGCTGAGGCCTTCATCCTGCAGTGGATTGACAACGGCTGATAAAGTAAAGTAAAAAGTAAAGTAAGGAAAAAGTGGTTGAAAATCAATCTATTTTTTTAGAGATAACAACGACAACGACGAGCAATGAAAAAAGGGACGAAAAAATCGAACCCGTGGTGATCGCCTATGCACAAGACTACTGTGTCTTACTGACTGCTAATCTCTATTTATTTTCTTCTTTTTGTTTCTGGATGGAGTCAGAAAGACAACAATTTGGTAATAATAAAAAAAAAATATCAAGTAATGTTATTCTTCTTAATTTGACTTGATTACAAAATATGATGAAATATCCCATTTTTTCTCTCTTTTTTGTGGATACCCTTCATATAAAAAAATTTGGCCAAGTCAATATTATGGAATAAAAATGAAAAAAATATCTTTGCAATGTGAAGACTAATCTGCCTTAGTGCTATAATATGGTTCGCTTCTATTTGTTAACACTTTCTGGTTTACTGATTTTACAAATACTGGTTTACTGATTTTACTGATTTTACGCTTTCGGGATACATGATGGTATTTGTATAATCCGATGTTGTCAAGATTGCCGGTTAAAGCGTTCTTTTCAGTAGTTGATAGTGAGTTTTATATAATTATCATTTATTTTTTAAATTGCCGAATCGACTACCTGACATAGCACGAATAATAGGAAAAGGGTTTTATTTAATTCAGCATTCGTATAATTTCTTAACATGGCACCAATGAATAGGGAAGCTTGTGGCTATTCAATTATGTTACCAATAGCTGACATCAGGGTATATTTGAATAGTTACGTAACAAACTGCTCAGATCTTTCTGACATGGCATCAATTAAAAGAAGATGACCCTCACTTCCTCGGAGACGCATCTTCGTCTTTTATTGAAATGCATTTTTCAAAACACAAATAGGCCAAGCTACAAGCCAGGGGCGGATCTAGCTTTTTGCTAAGGGGGGGGGGGGGGTTTGACCAAAATAATGACGATGCAGAGCATCGTCCACGAGCCGCGAAGCGGCGAGCCGATTTTTTTGGGGGTGTTTATTTGAACCCCGTAAGTGATGTTTTCCAGGCATACACAATGGAGACCATAAAAAGCAGTGCATGATAACGTCTTTTTAAATCAAGTAACAGTTTAATACACAGTTATATCCAGAGTTATCATGTGTTTGGTTAAGTTACCAGATGAGTTGAATATCTTCTCACAATATTTGCACTTGAAAGGGTTTCTCTCCAGCGTGCGTTCTTTTTTCTTTCTTTTTTTCTTTCTTTTTTTCTTTCTTTTTTTTTTTTTTTCCTTTTTTTTTTTTTTTTTTTTCTGGGCCGCCCAAGGGGGGGTTTAAACCCCCTAAACCATCCGCGCCTGCAAGCTGAAAAGAAATGAGAGAAGAAAATACGGGAGAAAATGATTTTATGCGTAAGTTTCAATGCTTTAAAATAAGACAGTGATGAAAAAGGCCTAACCATAATACAAAGCAGAAAGAAGATGTAAGCACTAATAGACCACGGTATCGGGGTACACGTCTTTATTTGTTTTTCAGGCTGTTGGAAAATGAATCGTTATACAGTGTGTTTCCCGACATAGTATTGAGGACTAAAAAACAACAACACAAATTCAATTAATTTATAAAAGCGAAGCGAAGCTGGTTGAGCACTCTATATCAGTAGGGAATATTTTTGTCACCGTGCAGTTTTACCGAAGAGGTTAAACTAGC